>SNQJ01S0213858.1:14765-26001 GCA_010110895.2 Picea sitchensis | reverse complement strand
AATAGTACTGGGAGTGTTGATGAGGTCAACAAGATTAAAATGAAGAATCCAAAACCCAAATTCCCTTGCAGTATTTGTAAGGGTGACCACTTTCTGAGGGATTTCCCTAGTATTCCCAAGATCTTAGAAATGTGTTCCACCATGTCATTGGCCTCTGTTGGTCATGCCGGTGATACCCCATCAACTAGTTATGTTAAGGTTGGTAAGAAGAAGGCAACTTTCAAATTCCCTTGTATGTTATGCAAAGGTGATCATTATTCTCACCTTTGTCCTAGCATGGACGAGGCTTCTTCTCTTTTGGAAAAACTTCAACTTCCAAAATCCTATTGTAAGATTTCCCCCAACCCATTGTTAGTTGATGGATAGGTCAATATAGTTCCATTCTTGGTTAGCCCGGTTGATAAGGTGGTCAATCTAGTTTCCTCCTCGATTGAACCACAAACCCAAGTAGTTGATCCAGTTCTGTCATCAATCATCCTTAATCTTCATCAAAAGAGTGTAACCCAAGTAGTCGATTTGTTTTCATCCTCGGTTGAACCCACTCTCCCATTAGATATTGGCACCAAAGCGGTTGATCCGTTTCCACCCGTCGACCCCATTCTCCCCTTGGAGAATGAAACCCAAGTGGTCAATCTGATTCTGTCATCGGTTGATCCCACTCCTCCATTGATGAGTGCCAAAGTGGTTGATCCATTTCCTTCCTTGGTCAGTCCCACCCTTCCTCTGAAGAGTGTTTGCGTGGTTGATCTGATCCCATTATCGGTCAATCCCACTCTTCCTCTAAAGAGTGCCTACGTGGTTGACCTGATCCCATCATCAGTCGATCCTACTCTCCCTCTAGAGAGTAAACTCGATACTACCCACATTTTTCACATTGATACAGAATCTACCATGATGGGGGGCATTCCTCATTCTCTCGTGAAACCCCCTCCAAGCAATGAGGCCATCATTTTTGATTGGGGTGCACTAACTAGACCTTGTCTTCCCTCTCACATTCCTTTCCAAATTACAGTACAGGTTTGTGGTCGGGACATTCCTCAAACGCTGATAGATGAAGGTGTGTCCGTTAGTAATTTTTCCTTTATTTCTTGGCATGCTTAGGGTTGGCCTCATCTTGCGTCGTTTACACAGAATCTGTTAGATTTTAACAGAAGAACTAGTCAACCTTTAGGGAGCCTTCCTCAGTTTCCGATAACTTTGGGAAGGAAAAATGTCTTTATTGATGTCATGGTAGTCTGAGACCCCTTGGATTTCGCTTTACTCCTTGGGTGGGATTATATCTATTCCATGAAAGCTATTGTATCCACTCTTTTTCATGTGATATATTTCCCTCACAATGGAAGAATTGTGACTATTGATCAACTTTCATTCATTGGTCCTGACTAGATTAGCTCCCTAAATGGTTCTTATATGCAGACAGTATCGCCCCCACCACATTTTAATTATGTGGCGTTGTCTCCCATGACTTCAACTTCCGAGGATCTGGATCTGGTAGTTGACATGGTGCTCTCTTTGGTAGGGTTATTGGAGCCTGATCTCCTTACCCTGTCATGACTCTCGACATGTGTTCCTTCCAGAGCGATTTTCTTCCATCCAATGAATATCTCTTGAAATCCATGACCGAGTTTTGTCCCTTGACATGGTGTTCTTCCAGAGCGTTATTCTCTTGGAAGCCATGATCGAGAAGAGTCCACGAGCATAGTTTCTCTTCTTTGTAGTAAGCTCGTTAAAAAATGATACAGAGTTCATGAGCATAGTTTCTCTTCTCTGTAGCAAGCTTGTTAAAAAATTAAACAGAGGTCACGAGCACAGTTTTCATCTCTATAGCAAGCTCATTAAAAAATGAAACAACAATCTGGGGATTGAACCCAGAGCCCTGAGCATAGTTTGTTTTCTGTGTCAAGCTCATTAAAAAATGAAACAGTCACCTCTCTTGAACCTTCATTTCATCCACCCTTATCCTTTTTCTCCATCTAGTAGAGAAATTGGTGACAACCTCAAAGTCAGTGAATGAATTGAAGCTTTGAGGGCATGTCTCCAGCCTTTGATGATCATTCTAGAGTTAAGACACTAGCTTTCAACCTGGGGGCATACCGAGCTTAGTATTTTTTCTTTCTTGTGCTCGTAAATACATGATAATGCATCCGGGTAAACGTTTATCTCTTTTTCGGACCCACATGGATATATGAAAAAAGAACCCCTTGGAGTCGTCTTTGAGCTCTTTTCAGACTCTCTAAACATGAAAATATTGCCGAGTGATCTTGCTTCATTTCCCACTTGTTAAAAGGTTTGAAAGGGCATCTTTCGAGTGATATTTTATCTCTTTTTTGACCTCTCAATAATAACATTATGAAAAAGGACAACATTGGAGTCATCTTTAAGTTGTTTTCAGACTCTCTAAATATGAAAAACCATCGCGTTTACCTTCTTTGGACTCGTTAAACAATCATGCATTGAAGGACCCATATGGGATCAAACCCTTACTTCTTCCAGTTCATTAAAAAAAGGAAGAAGGACTTACCAAAGGTGAGTCATATCGAGCATGTGTTACCCTCCTTGAGCTCGTTAAATTAAAAAAAAGAGGTACTCGCCTATCTGGATGGGGGAAAAATTGAAAGAAGGAAGCCAAGCAGTTTTTTGAGAACACTACTAGTAGCCCTTGAACACAGAACTTTGTCTTTGCACGCATTTTAATCTGCTGAACCTCTACACTAAGACAATCCTCTGAGTTTCTTTTACTCCTTTGGGTCACCTGAAGAAAGTCACAACATCCACTACATCATCAAGTTTTGGTCCATGTCACATTTATGTTGTTGTGCCTCAATGTTCAAGGGAAGTATCTGCCTCGAGATTCATCCATCACAAATATATTGTTTCAATACCTATGTCATTCCATGTTCATTTGATCTACCAATTACATATATGTGTCAGTTTCGTGTCGTTGATGGGGGATACATCAAGGCCCTCCTTCGACGAGTCTGTTCTTATTGACTTCAACACATTATCCAGGAGCTAGACTTAGAAACTAGTTAGTACCTTGGGACTTGCATGCCTCAATGACAGACCTCCTGGCGTCTGACAATGGGTTTACATCATTGACCACTGATCGGATGATTCCATGGATGTTCTACTTCAGCTCATTCATTCGCATTTATTGGAATGTACTAGAGTACCTTGGGAATCATTGACATCAATGGTGATCTCCCTCGCGCTTGTTGACGATTTACATCATTGACCGGTAATCAAGTGGTTTCTTCCATGTTCGACATCAATAAATCTATTCTCATGGTTATATTTGTACTACATCAGGATCGGTAAGAAGACCCTGGGTTGATTTTTCACTCTTATGTATACTTTGCCCAGGTTGTGAAGGAGTTCTTTTGAACTATGACACATATATTGTTACATAGATCCACTTCGTATTGGTCATGGCTATGTATTGTCATCTCGTATATCCACTGTGTATTATTCGTGGCTACGATGAGTTTCATGTCATAGAACTATAGATCCACATTGTATCTGTAGTTTCTATACCATTTTATCAATACAATTATGGATCCGCAGTGTATTTTATGGAGGCCATACCTAAAAATTCTTTATCACTCAACCATAGGTATACTTGCCTTGGGTTTTGAAACATGTCATAATATTTGTTTGATGGTTGTGTGCATCTTTTTTCGGTATCTCTGCATCCATACCCTTGCTAGAAAAAGTCTACAAAGTACTTCAGTCATCATCGTCTTCTAACTTCGTGCTTTGGCAGGCAATCTGTTACACCTCAAAATTACTCACTTCGATAGTGTCGCAAGTGTCTTCATTACAAGTGTTGTAAGTGTCTCATCTTGTCCGCAAGTGTTTCATCTTGACTATAAGTGTTGCAAATGTCAAAAACATCATACTGCCATCTTGCATATGTCGTGCCTCTAACGACATCATGAAGACACTTAAGACACCTCAAAGGTTAGTTTGGAAGAAGAGAAATCACTTGATAGGAAGTACAAGCCTTTTGACATTGAGAAAACCACAAAAAAATGGATTTTGGAGAGGAGCGCTCCCCTTCCCCCTGTCAAGGAGTGTTGGTGCTCCCTTAGCCTCTTTGGGGGAGTGCTTGAGTGCCCTGTGCACCCTTTTTGGGGATCTCTACCATTTGTTTAGCAAATTCTGGGTTTGTTGAGGCAAATAAGGGAAGAATCCCTCAATTCCTTAAGATAGGTGGATTCGAATAGATGGTCAAGGCATGATATTAGGGGATATCCTCAACTGAAGGAGAGTAATACTAAACTCATCCCAAATATATCTCAAGTGGTTGAACCTCTCCAAGGTTATATAAGGAATCCTTATCATGGTGAAAGGTACAATGGAGATTGAGAATTATATCAAACTTATGATCTTATGAGTGAGATGTCATCAAAGCAATCAGTGGAGATTATTTGAGCAAAGGGGTTGGACAAGGAGAACTAAAATAAGTTGTTGCATCTTCATTCAAAGGATTGTAAGTACTTTTACTTGTTCACATTAAATAATCAATGCTTGGCATGTTTCTTTCAAACTTGTGCTTGTCCCCTATGATTTTGTCTACAGTAGATGGATCTATGATTGAGATAATCTCAGTAGAGTAGGAAGTATTTTGTACCTTTGTTTGTCCTACAAGATCTATCAGGAAGCTCAGGATCGAAGCTCAGCCAGGACTTTGCAAGGACAAATGTCACTAATAAGGTACATATCTTTCTCCTTCTCTTTCATTTATTAACTTGATTAGATCTAAATGGAAGTCAATGTCCATGTTAAGCACTTTTTTATCTTGGCCTTATTATTCTAGAGACCAAGAGGGAATCCACTTGTCTGCAGGGGGATTCACCTTCAACAATGAGGCGCTAAAGGCATCTCATCTCTTTTGGACGATTTCCCAACTCTTTAGCATACATCACAGGCCTTATAGTATTCCTTATCATCTTTGTGTAGAGTAGGCCACCAAAGGCCAACCCTAAGAATATTCTATGTTGTTTCTTTCCCTGCATAGTGTCCTCATGCCATGCCTTCATGTGCTTCTATGAGGATCAATGGTCTCTCTTCTTCCATAGCACACCTCCTCAATATCTCACCAGGCCCCATCTTGTATATATGTTTAGCTATAAGTGAAAAATCTGCAGCGCACACTACCATTTGTTTCTTCTGGGTGATTGTATATTCACTAGGTGCCAGTCCTGTTGACAGGAACTGCACTATCTCCGCGAAGTGATAATCAACCTTCCTGATGGCCAACAACTGTGGATATATTAATGTATCCTCCAAACTAGTAGGCTCTTCTCCATGTTCCAAACTTGACAAGTGGTTAGGACCTTTGTTCATTATTCTTGGCTTAACCACGATCTCAAAATCATATTTTTGAAATAAAAAAATCCATCTGCATATTATCCCCCCCCAACACTAGCTGGTTGAATAATTATTTAAGTGCAGAATGATCAGTGAACATATTAAAATGTCCTCCCAACAAGTAGTGGAAGAATTTATGTAGCGCATACACCATGGCTAATCCTTCTTGCTCAGTAGTGGTGTAATTAATATCAGTTGTTGATAGCTTCCTACTAGCAAAGGGTAATGGGTGGTCAATGTCTCCAGCTCCCAGTGGTGCTAAAACTACTCCTAATGCGATAGAATATGCATCGACATGCATGTGAAATTCCTTACTCCAATATGGGAAAACCAGAATGGACACAGTAACCATTTTCCATTTCAGTGTGTCGAAGCTCTGCTAGCATTCTTCTGTCTAGTGAAACTATTAGTATTTCTTTAAATGCTTCTCCATGGGTGTTGTGATCTATGCATAACCCTTAATGAACTTCTTGTAGTATCTCGTATGTCCCAGTGCAGTGCATAGTTTTTTTACTGAATTAGGAGGGGGTAGATCAACTATAATGGCAATCTTGGATGGATCTACCAACAATCCCTGCTTACACACAATATGGCCCAGCAACACTCCAAAGGGTGAAAATAAGATGCACTTATTTAGTTTCAAGGCAATCTAACACTTCCTGACTTATCCAACATTAGTCTTGAACATTCAATATGATTTTGCAAAATGATGAAAACAATGCAATCATCAAAATATGCTTCCAGGAATTTATGTAAAAACTCCTTAAACGCTTCGACCACCACCCTGGAAAAGATGGTTGGTGCAATATTCAATCCAAATGGCATCATTGTATACTGGTAGGGTCCCTATTCTGTTGCAAATGTGGTCTTATGGTCATCTTCCTTGGCAATCTAGATCTGATGGTATCCTAAAAATCCACCTATAAAATAATATACCTCCTGTACTCCTACATTGTATAACACTTCGTCAGTAAATGGTGTAGGGAATGGGTCATGCAAATAGTCATCGTTCGATTTCTTAAGATCTACGTAGATCTTGATCTCTCATGTCTTCTTGTCTTGTACCACCATAGGGATAATCCATTCTAACTCTTCAACAGGTTCTATGATTCTTGCTTCCAACATTCTGTCGAGCTCAATATTCACTTTCTCCTTATATTTAGGGTTCAATCTATATGGTCTCTGATTGACTGGCCTTGCATATAGTTTCAAAGGGATCCTCATCTCTCCCATAGGCCCTTTAATTCCCTTCATATTCATGCAGTAACTCTGTGATCTTGTCAATAGTGAAAACATCCCAATAATATCCAACATTTGCAAGCTTCAGTGTTTTCTTTGTTCCAATATTGACTTTCTTGATCTTGATTGGCTATCCAATGAAAGGTATCTCAACTCTTGGTCCTTCTATGTCTCTTTGGCCTTATATTTCTGCGATGTTCACATTCCTAGGATCATCGTCTTCAACAACATGGATATTGTAACAACCTTGCAACTTCTGAAGAGGCGTTATCCATTTATCCTCTTCTTTCTCCACAGGGAGGCTAGGTGCCTCCTCGAACACTTTCTATCTTACAACCTGTAATGCTTGATCTATTGTAGGGTATTGGATTTCAAACAAAAAGGTAGTTACAAAGTTCTAGGTCATACCTTCCTAATCTGCAGTGATGAGGCACAGTTCTACTTGAAGATACCAGTTGATATAAGTTCTGTCCAGTGTGTTAATGAATTTGTGTACCCACTTTTGACAGTGCTCCTTGTCATGGCCTTTTGATTTGCATCTGATACACCAGTTGTCTTCTCTTTTATCATTTCCCTTATCTTTCTTCATATCTTCCACTTGCAGTTATCAGCTAGTTAGATCACTCAAGATTTGACTCATACCTGAGTTTGATTCTCCCATAAGGGTTGATTCTAATTTCATGGTGATCTCTAGTGTCTCAGCCTACGAAGCAATCTTTTGTTGCATCAGAGGAAATCTAATGTGTGGAAAGAGGGCAGCAATGAACCATTCCTTGTTCTGCTCATATAAGATCTGGAAATTCAAATGGTTTGTCAAGGTATTAAATCTTTGATCAAAATCCCACATAGGTTCAACTATTCTCTGCTTGATTTCTTTTAGTTTTGTAATGCACTGTGACTCTGATTTAGGTTTCTTGAATTCGACAGTTAGCTAGGAAAGCTAGGCAAATGGATCTCCCAAGTGAATTTTATTTTGAAATAAAACATATTAAGGGAAAGGAAAACATAGTGGTTGATGCCCTCAGTAGAAGTATGAAAGTGATTCACTCGGCAATTGTGAGTACCTATGAATCAGACATCAAGGAGAGCGTCAAAAGTGCATAAGAAGTAGACGAGTTCTTTAAAGCTGTGAACTCATACCTAGAGTAGGATCCCATGGGGATTAAGCTACCAACTATTGAATTATGGTCTAATAACTTATAAGGGTAGGTTGTATATCCCAAATTGTGATGACTTGAAGAGGCTCATAATGGATGAAATGCCTAAAAGACCATACACTGTTCACCTTGGTTACCATAAAATTATCACAACCACCAAGAAAATATTTCATTGACCAAGAATGAAAAAGGATATAGTTGACTAAATGATTAGAATGTTAGCAAGTTAAGGTGGAGAAAAAGAATCCAATAGGGTTGTTGCAGCCCCTACCAATTCCAGAGTGGAAATGGGAAACCATATCCATGGATTTATCATCGAAGTGTCTAAATAAACCAAGCATAATGATGCCATTATGGTAGTTGTGGATAATATGAACAAGACTGCTCACTTTATTCATGTAATTTCAACTTGCAAGGCAATATATATTTCCAATATATTCATGAAATAAATATTTAGACTGCATGACATGCCTAAGGAAATCATATTAGACAGAGATACAAAATTTACTTCAATTTTTTGGAAATATCTGTTTGTTGATTTTGAAACTAAGTTACTATTTAATGTTGTCTATCACCCTAAAACTGATGGACATACAGAGAGAGTAAATCAAGTACTATATGGCATGTTAAGGATGAATATTATGTATCAGCCCAGGAAGTGGGAAGACTATCTACCATTGGTAGAATTTTCTTATAACAATGGCTATCAAAAGTCATTGAAGATGAGCCCTTTTAACGCTCTCTGTGGTAGACAATGAAACATTCCAATCAACGGGAATAACCCAGTATACAGAATAACCCTTGGGCCAGAACTATTAAAATAAATGGAACAACAAATAGTTCAAATAAGACGAAATCTAAAGATAGCTCAAGACAGTCAGAAGATCTATGTAAAATAAAATAGGACTCTTAGGGAGTTCAAAGTAGGGGAACATGTGTATCTTTTAATCAAACCAAGAAGAATTTCCTTGAGAATGGGAACTTGTGCCAAGTTGGCACCTCAGTTTTGTGGACCCTTTGAAATTCTAGACAGATTGGGACACATAGCATACATACTAGCACATCCTCCCACAGTAAAAGCGCATAAAGTTTTCCGTGTTTCATTATTGAAGAAATATGTACATAATTCTAATCATATAATTGACTTGTCTTTGATCCAGGTGGAACTAGAGGGAGAATTCCTACTAGAACCACAATGCATACTAGATAGGAAATAAATTCCACTTAGGAAAATAACCATTTCCTAGTTCAAGGTACAATGGAAACACTTTGGTCTAAATGTAGCTACATGGGAATTGGAGGATGCCATGAAACATGCATCCCCATTTTTGTTCACTGTTGTACATAAGAGCTGTATCGGAAGGTAGAACACCGGGGCGGTGTTCCTTTTAAGGGGTGGGGGGATCGTAACACCTATGTTTCCCCCAGATTGTAAATATTATTATTATTGTGAACAAGAATATAGACAGATATGTCATGTGAATGTTGGATAGACAATGAAACTTGCTATAGAAGGTAATGTATATATTTTATTAATTAATAAAAGGAAATTGTGGCATGAATGTTGAAAGAGGGTTGTTAGATAGATCATGATGTGTGAGAGGGATGGTAAGGGGAACCAACAATGGTGAGATGACCCCTTCTAGGCTAATACTTTGTTGGATATAAATTGCACAAACCTAAAACAATCCTCTAGCCCAAAAAACATAATTACCAGTAATGCTAGTAGTTGGGAAGTCTTACTCAAGAGTCAATGAGGATATGGGTAGCGTACCATTTGGAAACTTCCTAATATGACCCACGAATACTTAATGGGTAAGTTAAGAAAAGGAAGGAAAATCATGGGCAAAGGGTAGTAGAAGGGACACACGAATGGGTCTAGGGACCATTCGGAAAGAAGAAGAGCATTCAAGGCTCTGTGGTTCGAGAGAGAACTGAGAAAATGTGTTGTTTTGGTAACAACAATGCTTGGAATTTTTTTTCTAATCAACCTGATAAATTGAGTTGTATTTATTGAGTGAGAAATCACAAAAGGATCCATTGCTTGGTGGATAGAAAATTGGATTGCCAGGTTCCTGTGGAAAAAGGAGAGTAACATGTGTCCCTTAATGTTGCTAAGATCAAGAAGAATCCCTCTCATGGCACCATGATCTAGCTAGGGGGTGGCCAGTTGAGGAATACTCCAAGAGAAACTATGCCTATGGCTGGGTGGAAAAGATCACCCCTTTCAACCGTTTCCAACTAATTTCAAAGTTTCAGAAAAATGTGATTCTGATTTTATATTGTAGTGACTGGTTTTGTAGATGAAAGGTGTTAAAAAATAGGATCACGGAGAAATAAAATAAAACAAATGCAAAAATAAAACATGGATGATACAAAATACAATAGAGACACAGATATACGTGATTCACCTAATGTAGGCTACGTCCACTAGAGAAATTGACATGTCCTTCCTTTATTATTATCCAACAAATGAAGGGATACAACCTACATCACACTCATTGTAACTTCCTCTTCTTTCTCTCATAGTCTTCTCACTCATAATACAACATTCACAATAATACATAGCCGGAATACATTCCCCTCTTAAAGGAGGGTTGGCTTCTAAGTAAAAAAAACCTAACATAACTTCTACCATCAGATCTATGACCTTATAATGAATAGTCCATATTTACTATGAAATTACAATATACATTTACAAGGCAATTTTTCCTTTGGGGGCCCGCTTGCTCCTAAACCCCACAGGGGGTAACCCCCCCTGCACTCCCCCACATGGAGGAGTGTACATTCTTCCGAGGTGTAAAGTATTCATGGGGTATAAAAACAGCTGAAAACAAATACCTTTGAGTCAGAAAGATAATCAGGCTCCACAACCAACAAAAGGTGCTTCCTTCAAACTATTTTTAATTTCCAAGTGACCTCAGGCTCTAGCTCATAGATTGAACCAAATCTCGGTTAAGATTTAATATTATATCCCTCGAGTTATTTTCAAAGTCTCATATGACCGGGACCTTGGAACCCTTCGCTAGGCCCCAAAAGGAGCTAAGCCTTCCAACTTTCGGGACTTTGGAGGTTCGGTACTCTAGGATGTTTAAACTTCACAACACCCCAATCCTTCCAAAGGAAACCTACTCACATGGTTACCATATGGTTTGACCGACAATTGGCAGTCTCTTATCCATTACTGTGGTATCCTCCCTATAATTAAACCCTGACCAAATTTTGGGCCATGAAGCAATGCGAGTTGTAAATCTAAGAACCTTCGAGACCCTCACTAATCGACAAATACCAGCTATGGTCATTCAACATTGACCCACTATGAGCATGAAAGAGTTGGAAGCGGTCGTAATCCTTGAACTCCGAAGTCGCAAACCAACACAAGTTGTTGATCTAAGGACCCTTTGGGATCCTTCTCAACCGTTAGATCGAGTATAGTGGAAGGATAGAGTAAGCAATACTACTACCAA
>SNQJ01S0213858.1:0-10292 GCA_010110895.2 Picea sitchensis | reverse complement strand
CCACTATTGACAAGATTATAGAGTTATTGCATGAATATCAGGACTTGTTTCCAACCAAGTTCACTGATATGAAGGTAATTAAAGGGCTTATGGAAGATATGAGGATCACTTTGAAACTATATGTCATGCTAGTCAATTAGAGAGCCTATAGATTGAACCCTAAATATAAGGAGAAAGTGAATATTAAGCTTGACAGAATTTTGGAAGCAAGAATCATAGAACCTGCTGAAGATTCAGAATGGATTATCCCTATGCTGGTAGAAGACAAGAAGACATGAGAGATCAAGATCTGCGTAGATCTCAGGAAGTTGAATGATGCCTGTTTGCATGACCCATTCCCTACACCATTTACTAATGAAGTGTTATACAATGTAGGAGTATAGGAGGTATATTCTTTTACAGGTAGATTTTCAAGATACCATTAGATCTGGATTGCCAAGGAAGATCGCCATAAGACCACATTTGCAACAGAATAGGGATCCTACCAGTATGCAGTGATGCCATTTGGATTGAAGAATGCACCAACCATTTTTTCCAGGGTGGTGGTCGAAGCGTTTAAGGAGTTTTTACATAAATTCCTGGAAGCATATTTTGATGATTGGACTGTTTTCATCATTTTACAAAATCATATTGGATGTTTAAGACTAATGTTGGATAAGTCAGGTAGCGTCAGATTTACTTGAAACTAAAGAAGTGCATATTATTTTCACGCTTTGGAGTGTTGTTGGGCCATATTGTGTGTAAGCAGGGATTGTTGGTAGATCCATCCAAGATTATCATTATAGTCGATCTACCCCCTCCTACTTCAGTCAAGCAGATGTGCACTGCACTGGGACATATGAGATATTACAGGAAGTTCATTAAGGGCTATGCACAGATCACAACACCCATGGAGAAGCTTTTAAAGAAAGACTAATAGTTTCATTGGACAGAATAATGCCAGCAGAGCTTCGACACAATGAAACAGAAAATGGATACACCGCCCATTCTGGTTTCCCAAATTGGAGTAATAAATTTCACGTGCATTTCGATGCATCTTCTATCGCATTAGGAGCAGTTTTAGCACAACCAAGAGCTGGAGACATTGCCCACTTGTTAGCCTTCACTAGGAGGAAGCTATAAACAACTGAGATTAATTATACCACCACTGAGCGAGAAGGATTAGCCATGGTGTATGCGCTACAAAAATTCTGCCACTACTTGTTGGGAGGACATTTTAAGATGTTCAATAATCATTCTGCACTTAAATACTTATTCAACAAGCCAGTGTTGGGGGGGATGATATACAAATGGATTTTTCTATTTCAGAAATATGATTTCGAGATCGTGGTTAAGCCAGGAATAATGAACAAAGGTCTTGACCACTTGTCAAGGTTGGAACACGGAGAAGAGCCTACTAGTTTGGAGGATAAAATGACAGATGCATAGTTGTTGGCCATCAGGAAGGTTTATGATCACTTCATGGAGATAGTGCATCTCTTGTCAACATGACTGACACCTAGTGAATATAAAATCACCCAAAAGAAACAACTGGTAGTGTGCACTGCAGATTTTTCACTTATAGCTGAACATATATACAATATGGGACCTGATGAGATATTGAGGAGGTGTGTTATGGAAGAAGAGATACCATTGATCCTCGTAGAAGCACATTAAGGCATCGCAGGAGGACACTACACAGGGAAAGCAACAACGCAGAAGATTCTTAGGACTGGCCTTTGGTGGCCTACTCTACACAAAGATGCTAAGGAATACTATAAGGCCTGTGATGTATGCCAAAGAGTTGGGAAACTGTCTAGAAGAGATGAGATTCCTTTAGCGCCTCATTGTTGAAGGTGAATCCCCCTATGGACAAGTGGATTCCCTCTTGGTCTCTAGAATACTAATGCCAAGATAGAAAAGTTCTTAACATGGACACTGAACTCCTTTTAGATCTAATCAAGTTAATAAATGAAAAAGAAGGAGAAAGATATGTACCTTATTAGGAATGTTTGTCCTTGCAAAGTCCTGGCTGAGCTTCGATCCTGAGCTCCCTGATCGATCATGTAGGGCAAACAAAGGTACAAAAGACTTCCTACTCTACTAAGATTAGCTCAATCATATATCCATCTACTACAGACAAACTCATATGGGACAAGCACAAGTTTGAAAGAAATAGGCCAAGCATTGATTATTTAATGAGAACAAGTAAAAGTACTTACAATCCTTTGAATGAAGATGCAACAGCTTCTTCCAGTCCTCCTTATCCAACCCCTTTTCTCAAATAATATCCATTGATTGCTTTGATGACATCTCACTCATAATATCATAAGTTTGATGTAATTCTCAATCTCCATTGTACCTTTCACCATGAGAAGGCCTCCTTATATAACCTTGGAGAGGTTGAAACACTTTTGACATATTTGGGATGAGTTGAGGATTCCTCTCCTTCAGTTGAGGATATCCCCTAAGATCACGCCTTGACCATCTATTCAAAAACAACTACCTTCAGGAATTGAGGGATTCTTCCCTTATTTGCCTCAACAAACCCAAAATTTGCTAAAAAAAGGGTAGAGATCCCCCAAAAGGGTGGAAAGGGCACTCAAGCACTCCCCCAAAGAGGCTTAGGGAGTGCCAAGACTCCATGACAGTGGGTAGGGGAGAGCTCCTCTCCAAAATCCATTTTTTTGTGGCTTTCTCAATGTCAAAAGGCTTGTACTTCCTATCAAGTGATTTCTCTTCTTCTAAACTAACGTTTGAGGTGTCTTAAGTGTCTTCATGATGTCGTTAGAGGCACAGCATATGAAATATGGCAGTATGATGTTTTTGACACTTGCAACACTTATAGTCAATATGCGACACTTGGGGACAAGATGTGACACTTACAACACTTGTAATGATGACACTTGCAACACTATTGAAGTGAGTAATTTTGAGGTGTAACAAATTGCCCCCCAAAGTACGAAGTTAGAAGACGATGATGACTGAAGTACTTTGTAGAATTTTTCGAGAAAGGGTATGGATGCAAAGAAACTGGAAAAAGCTGCACATAACCATCAAACAAATATTATGACATGTTTCAAAACCCAAGGCAGGCATACCTATGCTTGAGTGATAAAGAATTTTTAGGTATGGCCTGCATAAAATACATTGCGGATCCATAATTATATTGACAAAATGGTATAACCACTACAAAAACAATGTGGATCTATACTTTTATGACCTGAAACTGATTGTATCCATGAAGAATACACAATGGATCTATGAGATGACAAGACATAGCCACGACCAATAAAAAGTGGATCTATGTAACAGTATATGTGTCATAGTTCAAAAGAACGCCTTTGCAACCTGGGTAAAGTATACATAAGAGTGAAAAATCAACCCAGGGTCTTCTTACCGATCCCGATGTAGTATGAATCTAACCACGTAAATAGATGTCTTGATATCGAACATGGTAGAAACCACTTGATTACCGGTCAATGATGTAAACCGTCAACAAGCATGAGGGAGATCACCATTGATGTCAATGATTCCCAAGGTACTCTAGTACATTCCAACAAATGAGAATGAATGAACTGAAGTCGAACATCCATGGAATCATCCGATCAGGGGTAAATGATGTAAACCCATTGTCGGACATAAGGAGGTCTGCCATAGAGGCATGCAGGTCACAAGGTACTAACTAGTTTCTAAGTATAGCTCCTGGATAATATGTTGAATTCAACAGGAATAGACTCATCGAAGGAGGGCCTTGATGTATCCCCCATCAACGACACGAAACTAACACAGAGATATAATTGGTAGATCAAATGAATATGGACTGACATGGGTATTGAAACAAGATATATGTGATGGATGACTCTCGAGGAAGATACTTCCCTTGAACATTGAGGCACAACAACAAAAATGTGACATGGACCAAAACTTGATGATGCAGTGGATGTTGTGACTTTCGTTAGGTAACCCAAAGGAGTAAAAGAAAATTAGAGGATTGGCTCAGTGCAGAGGTTCAGTGGATTAAAATGTGTGCAAAGAAAAAGTTCCGTGTTCAAGGGCGACTATAAGGGCTACTGGTAGTGTTCTAAAAAAACTGCTTGGCTTGCTTCTTTCAATTTTTCCCCCATCTAGATAGACGAGTACCTTTTTTTTTTTAATTTAATGAGATCGAGGAGGGTAACACATGCTCGATATGACTCACCTTCGATAAGTCCTTCTTCCTTTTTTTAACGAACTAGAAGAAGTAAGGGTTCAATCCCATATGGGCCCTTCAATGTATGATTGTTTAACGAGTCTAGAGAAGGTAAAATTGGTGGTTTTTCATATTTAGAGAGTCTGAAAACAACTTAAAGACGACTCTAATGTTGTCCTTTTTTGTAATGTTTGTATTGCGAGGCCCAAAAAGAGATCAATTATTACTCGAAAGACACCCTTTCAAACCTTTTAACGAGTCGGAAAGGAAGCAAGATCACTCGACAATATTTCCATGTTTAGAGAGTCTGAAAAGAGCTCAAAGACGACTCCAAGGGGTTCCTTTTTCATATATCCATGCAGGTCCGAAAAAGAGATAAAAATTTACCTGGATGCATTCTCATGTATTTACAAGCATGAGAAAGAACAAAGGCTAAGCTCGGTATGCCCCCAGGTTGAAATCTAGTGGCTTAACTCCAGAATGATCATCAAAGGCTGGAGACATGCCCTCTAAGCTTCAATTCATTCACTGACTTTGAGGTTGTCACCAATTTCTCTACTAGATGGAGAAAAAGGACAAGGGTGGATGAAATGAAGGTTCAAGAGAGGTGATTGTTTCATTTTTTAACAAGCTTGAAACATAAAAGAAACTATGCTCAGGGCTCTATGTAGGAGCCGTAAAATACAAAATTACTTACAATTTAACATATATTTCCTTTCTCTATACATAAATCATTCATTCACATCCTAAAAGCATAAAAATTCTGCTGGAATTCAAATCTATTTATAGCATGAAAAATAACTTAACATAATAAAATTTAAGTACCTCTTCCTGATGCTAATTTCTCCATTGACCTAGTTGTCTAGCCTACTGCTTTGCTGCTACCTGATGCACTGACCAACTCTGCCCAAACCGTGTTTCCTCCCTGCCAGCTAGGAGCAGCCTATCTGGCTTCCTAGCTCCAGGATACCGTAAGGCTATCCTGGCCCCCGTGCCCAAAACCCCGAGTAAACCGGTGCCCCCTGCTTCTGGTTCACCAAAAACCCATAAAACAAACTCTCCCCACACCAAAACATAATCCCCTCAGACATACAGTCTTTTCCCCCTTCCAATTATTCTTCCTCCTCTCCAAAAATAATCCCCTCTTCCTGTAAGGCTCCTCCCGTCATATCCCTCCTTCACCGACTCTTTCCTCCTCATTAATTTCCTTATCCATACATTCATTATCTTATCCTCTTAGTTAATGTCTTATCCTATTATTTAATGTTTCTTATCCTTATATTTAATGTTTCTTATCCCCTCCGTATACGTAAATCATTTAATTAAACAAATTAAAATTATTAACCCTCTTAAATTTATTACCCATGTCATTGAATGTGATAAGCAATTAATTAATTAATCAAAATTATAACAATTAATTAATTAATAAATATTTAATTAATATTACTATGTCAATCTTTGTTTAATTAAAACCATGTTAGGACAATTAATTACCTAATTAATTTTTTACTTAATAATCCCTAAGCATATATTCAACTAGGGTTGTTACACTCCAAGTTCAATCCCCAGATTGTTGTTTCATTTTTTAACAAGCTTGCTATAGAGATGAAAACTATTCTCGTGACCTCTGTTTCATGTTTTAACGAGCTTGCTATAGAGAAGAGAAACTATTCTCATGACCTCTGTTTCATTTTTTAACGAGCTTGATATAGAGAAAAGAAACTATGCTCATGGACTCTTCTTGATCATGGCTTCCAAGAGAATAACGCTCTAGAAGAACACCATGTCAAGGGACAAAACTCGGTCATGGATTCCAAGAGATCTTCATTGGATGGAAGAAAATAACTCTGGAAGGAACACATGTCGAGGGTCGCAACAGGGCTAAGGAGATCAGGCTCCAATAACCCTACCGAAGAGATCACCATGTCAACTACCATATCTAAATCATCGGAAGTTGAAGTCATGGGAGACAACGCCACATAATTAACATGTGGCGGGGGTGATACTGTTTTCATATAAGAACCATTTAGGGAGGTAATCCAGTCAGGACCGATGAATGAAAGTTGATCAATAGTCACAATTCTTCCATTGTGAGTGAAAGATATCACACGAAAAAGAGTGGATACAAAAGATTTCATGGAATAGACATAATCCTTCCCAAGGAGTAAAGATAAATCCAAGGGGTCTCGGACTACCATGACATAAATAAAGATAGTTTTCCCTCCCAAAGTTACTGGAAAAGGAGGAAGGCTCCCTAAAGGTTGACTAGTTTTTTTGTTAAAAGATAACAGATTCTGTGTAATTGGTGCAAGATGAGGACAACCCTAAGTGTGCCAAGAAACAAAGGAAAAAATACTAATGAATGCACCTTCATCTATCATCATTTGAGGAACGTCCCGACCTCAAACCTGTACTGTAATATGGAAATGAATGTGATAGGGAAGATGAGGTCCAGTTAGTGCACCCTAATCAAAAAGGATGGTCGCATTGCATGAAGGGGGTTTCGCGGGAGAATGAGGAATGCCCCCCATCATGGTAGATTCTGTATCAACGAGAAAAACATGGGTAGTATTCCATTTACTATCTAGAGGGAGAGTAGGATCGACCGATGATGGGATCGGGTTGACCACATAGACACTCTTCAGAGGAAGAGTGGGATTGACCAATGATGGGATCGGATCAACCACGTAGGCACTCTTCAGAGGAAGGGTGGGACTAACCGAGGAAGGGAATGGATCAACCACTTTGGCACTCGTCAAAGGAGGAGTGGGATCGACCAATTATAGAACTGGATCGACCACTTGGGTTTCATTCTCCAAGGGGAGAATGGGGTCAACGGGTGGAAACAGATTGACCACTTTGGTGTCACTCTTTAACGGGAGAGTGGGTTCGACCGAGGATGAAAATGGATCGACCACTTGGGTTACACTCTTTTTATGAAGAGTAAGGTTGATCGATGAAGGAATTGGATCAACTACTTGGGTTTGTGGTTCAATCGAGGAGGAAACTAGATTGACCATCTGATCAACCGGACTGACCAGGGATGGAACCAGATTGACCAGTCCATAAACTAACGATGGGTTGGGGGAAAGATTACAATAACCTTTTGGAAGTTGAAGTTTTTCCAAGAGAGAATAAGCCTCGTCCATGTGAGGACAAAGGTGAGAATAATGATCACCTTTGCATAACATACAAGGGAATTTGACAATTGTCTTCTTCTTACCAACCTTAACATCACTAGTTGATGGGGTATCACTAGCATGACCAACAGAGGTCGATGACATGGTGGACCACATTTATAAGACCTTGGGAATACCAAGGCAATCCCTTAGAAAGTGGTCACCCTTACAAAGACTGTAAGGGAATTTGGGTTTCAGATTCTTCATTTTAATCTTGTTGACCTCATCAACACTCCCAATACTATTAATAGTAACTGGTTGCTTCGAACCAACATCTAATGTTGTTGGGGCCTTGGTCCTTTTCGGGTTCTTCATCTGCTTCTCTTTCTGTTTCTTCTTCCTCTGATCAACCTGTCTACTTGCTTTAGATCTTTCACTAGACTAAGAAGGAGAAAGGGAAGGATACTTAATGGGCAAAGAAAGAAAAAAGTCGACGTGAGGTTGATGTGTGGGTGGTGTACTGACATCTAAAGTATTAGGTGTAGTTGAAATATTGGGAGGATTCGAGATCACCAGAGTGGGGAATAACCAAACCAGTAATCCGATGGTGAGTCCCAGAAGACTCAGTGTGGCAATGTACGGAGGACCAAAGTTTCCAAAAGAAGGAAAGGTATAAGGTTCCCCAGGAGAAGGGATTCCTCCATTGGTACTCTCAAGATTTGATTCCATTAACATTGACTCGACCTAATGTCCACTAAGTAACACAACCAACACACACTATGAATCTGAGAACCAAACAATCAAACAAAACCTTCCCACAATGAAACCCCTAGTTGGTGATGAAATCCAACGTCGCGAGATAAAAATAGGAAGAGGTACAGATAGAGAGGGTGGATCAATTATGTTGGAGACCTTCTTAACAGACTTACACCCTGGTGCAAGCTTCCATGCAGTAATTATGGATTTACCCCCCAAGGAGCCCGACTGAGTTTGACCAACGTCTGTTCCAGGTACACTGAGATGTCCCTTCACTGTCACCTCGTGTAAGACCCTAAATATTATGGCTACTAAGGTCACCAATTCATAGTCATCCCCTGGGAAAATACAGTCGACAGTCTGATATGAATGTATGGGTAGGATAACAAGTCTGAAATCAATTCGAGAGGCTCCCACACATAATATTGGGTATACCCTCAATTAACCCCCAATATACGAACTGACCACTACAAACAGTTGAACCAGGAAGGGATAATCTCTGTAACTGTCCTAAATGAAACCTCATGCGTAGCCCCTGTGTGAGAGGGGGATCCCAAAAATCCTATACAACAATCGGATTTTCTCTCCCTATCACAAGATGATAATTTTGTTTGATAGCTTCGGAAAGATATCCTTTCAACCTATTCCAAAGCCCTACACCTTAAACTAATGTAGGTTTTCTAACAAAGATGTACAAAGTCTGATGAATTTAAGTTAAGCATTGATTTTAGTGGTTGTTGTTTACTCGTAGGTGTATGAGAGTGAGGACTGATGATATTATGACTCAATTCCCAAAACATGCATGAGAAATGATAAGCAATATTTTCTTCCAATGAATGTCTAATTAAGGGAAGAAGAAGGATTTTCCTTTCACTGTCAAACACCAAGATGAAATGACCTCATGCAATAGTCCTCAATAAGGAATCCAATGCAATGCTAAAATGTTTGTATGTGATTGATAACCAGTAGATGCAAAACTTCTTATGCTAATCGGACTTCAAGTGCTGTGAGATTTGAGCAATTTGGAAGAAAACTTCACATAAACCAAAAGACACCCTTGTTGTGATCAAACAAGAAACAAAAAGACAAAATATCAAAAGAAAAGAGAAAGAGATTGGAAAAGATGACTCAAAGATTAGAAAGAAAAGTACAAAAGACCTTTGAAACCCCTTACAAAATTTTCACTCATTCAGATAAACGAGAAGAAAACGACAAATTGACTCCAAATCGTGAAGGAAAAATTGAAAAGTAAGAAAAAATGTCAAAAAATCCAAACAAAAGAGGATGAATTCGCAGAAATAAGGGTGTTTGAAAGGCAATATCAAGATGGACTGAGAGTATGGGACCCTGAGAAAAACCCAAAACCAAGAAATAGCTTCAGAAGATGAAAATTCTGATGAATTTCACACAAAAATGGGGTAGTTCTCTAGTGTAAGGGGAACCAAAGTGTTCCAGCACTCTATGTAAGGTTACAGGGGAGTGTTAGCACTCTGAAAACAATAGGAGGGAGGCGCTCTGCTCCAAAAACTCAGGAAAAGCCTAGAAACTCAAAAACTGAAGGAAATTCAGTCAATCAGGGTGATCCTGATGACATAAAGAGGAAATCAAACAAATATAAGAATCAACATGACAATATGGAGAAGATAAAATCAGTGGGCAAAGGGCCAAAACAAGAACTGGGAATGGAAACAAAAATCAGAGCTCCTCCCCAGTGGAGTCACCAATTTTTGTTGAAGGTGAATCTCCCTATGGACAAGTGGATTCCCTCTTGGTCTCTAGACTCCTAAGGCCAAGAAAAAAAAATGCTTAACATGGACACTGACTTCCTTTTAGATATAATCAAGTTAATAAATGAAAGAGAAGGAGAAAGATATGTACCTTATTAGCAACATTTGTCCTTCCAAAGTCCTGGCTGAGCTTCGATCCTGAGCTCCCTGATAGATCCTGTAGGACAAACAAAGGTACAAAAGACTTCCTACTCTACTGAGATTAGCTCAATCATAGATCCATCTATTGCAGACAAACTCATATGGGAAAAGCACAAGTTTGAAAGAAACAGGCCAAACATTGATTATTTAATGAGAACAAGTAAAAGTACTTACAATCCTTTGAATGAAGATGCAACAACTTCTTCTAGTTCTCCTTGTCCAACCCCTTTGCTCAAATAATCTCCACTGATTGCTTTGATGACATCTCACTCATAAGAACATAAGTTTGATGTAATTATCAATCTCCATTGTACCTTT
>SNQJ01S0213856.1:13846-29620 GCA_010110895.2 Picea sitchensis | reverse complement strand
CGAAAAACCTTCATTTAGGCCTCAAAATGGCCCCGGAAGTTAAAAACTGCTAAAAATAGTAAATTGCCAAAATTGCCAGAAAAATATTTTGAGCCAGTCGAAAAAGGTGGGTGGCAACCGATATCCACCTAGATCAATCCTCCCTCCTTAAGAAGCAATGGTCTCCATTGCATTGATTTCTTGGGTGAGAGGGAAAAGTGTTTGCTGAATCTACATCTTGGTGAGTTGCTTGCCTTGCTGGAGACGTTGCACTCCTCAGTTTGTGGAAGTCTGTTACGAACCTATTGAGGATGAGGCTATTCAACAAGTCGAGGTACATGAGAGGACGGTGTGCAGAAGGAATCTTTGCGCTTTTCTACAGCCTTGTCGACCTGCTTCTGTTGGATAGAAGGTTCTTGGGGAAAGACTGTAGTGGTTGCAATGTCCTTCTGTTCTCCTTTTGAACAGATTGTGAAGAAGCTAAATTTTGTAGTATGGGATACTACCTTGTAGCACTTTTTAGGTGTAATAGTAGTCAGAATTACCTCTGGTATTCTGTAGAGATGACCCCCTAGAGAAACAATGACACTGCGGGGTTGAGACTCATAAAAAACATGGCGCTTCCACATATATGGTTGGCCTAAGAGAACATCACATACATCCAGTGGGGCAACATCACATAATACCTCATCCTTGAAGGTTTGGATGTTGTATGAAAATCGACATTGTTGGCTGACACAGAGATCTTGTCCTTGGCGAAGCCACCCAATGTTGTATGGTTGCGGGTGTGGTGTTGTCGACAATCCCAACTGTTTGACGACCTCTGTTGAGATGAGGTTCTTCTGGCTTCCGCTATCAACAATAAAATGCAGCGGGGTCCCCTTCACCCACATTTGTGAATGAAAAACGTACTCCCCCTCTTCAAGATCTATTGGTTCTTCTGGTTAAATTGCTACAGTCGCGACAATAGCAATGGGGTTTGCGTTGATGATCTGTCCTTTACCAGTATTTTCAGAATCAGATTCAGAATCAGGGTTTGACTCTTTGTCTTTGATCTTGGCCACAAATCACTGTTTTGAGCGACATTCATCGGTGTTGTGCCAGGGGATTTTGTGGAAATCACACCATTTTCTGGTGTCCTTCTTTGTCTTCCCATGACCCCTATTTTCCTGTGTCTTGGACTGGTTTTCAGGAAGCTATTTTGTGGAAATCACACCATTTTCTGGTGTCCTTCTTTGTCTTCCCATGACCCTTATTTTCCTGTGTCTTGGACTGGTTTTCAGAAAGCTATTTGTTAGGGCCATATTTATCATACTTTGGTTGTTGCGGATTTGCAGACCCAAACTCTTATTTGTTTTGGTGCTTAAATTTCTGCTCGATTTTAACAAGCAATGAGATGTCCAGAAAATCCATTTTAGTTTGGATGTATCTGTGTAGAGCCCCACGGTATTTCAGAACCAAATGTCATTCAGAGTCTTTGATACCCAGCTTGGTGTGCAAGGTATGGAAGGTATTGGTGAACTCTGGAACTGCTTGGCCCCTCTCTTGCTGTAGTGTAGTCCATCTCATGTACTGGTCCTCATAGTTTCCAATAGGGTAATACTGTTCCTTTACCGCATCCACAAAAAAATCCCAAGTGGGCTCGGCCCCATATATTCCAGACTCCTCTGTGGAACTTTACTCCCAGTAAGTTTCCCACAAATGTTTGACATGAGGGAGAGCTTTAAGGAGTGCGAAGGTGATCTTTTCTCTATCAGAAAAATTGTGAACAAATAAATAACCTTTTAGCATATTTAACCATTTGTCTAAGGCTTCTGCATCTATCTGTCCTTGAAATACAGGAATATCAAAATTACCTTGTACCTTGAAAGGCGAGGTGCTTCCAAAGTGGCCGCGTGATGAAGATGCACCTGTTTCTATTGGTAGGCATTGAAGGATGTGAGAAAAATTCTCCATCATTTTGTCCCTCTGCTGCATGAGAGCTTGCTCAAGCAACAGACTGATATGATCGTCTGCTCCGTCATTTTCCTTTTCTTCCACCATTAAGGGTTTCTTGGGTGTGCGAGATCGTTTCTCTTCAAGAGAGACAAGATCGATACCCAACTTGCTATAGTCGGACCTCGTCGGGGACATGCACTGAAAAAATGATCAAGAATAGCCTGCTCTGATACCACTGATCCAGATTATTTTCAGCACGAAATGAGAGCGGAGATATAATAAATAAATGCATAGAGATATCATGGATATCCAATAATATAATAAAAATGTATCATAGATGCAACCATAAACAAATAGATACAGTAATACACAATTTCTATTAATGAAATAAATGTACAGAGACTGTAAAAGTATAGAGTGAAAGACTCGTAGAATGGTGGTAGCTTATCTCTGAGAAGAGATGTGACGGCTACTCGCATTCATAAGAAGATGATTACAATGAGGCTTTGAAGGCCTTTTTACAATAATCAGGAATGCCAAAAACCCTAGACATCCAAAAACCTAACCCTAGGAGATGAAGCGCCAAAATTCATGTGGGCCCCGTTTGGGTAAGTTAGTACATTAACTTCTCGGGGTTGTAACTTTTGCATACGATCTCCATTTTAGGCATATGATAGCCCATTGGAAAAGTATTATCGAGGAGATTCATTTTGGGGCCTCAATTATGCCTTTGAATATCATTGAGTTGGGTCGATCCTGAAAAAACCTTCATTTAGGCTCTCAAAATGGCCCTGGAAGTTAAAAACTACTAAAAATAGTAAATTGCCAAAATTGTCAGAAAATTGTTTTGAGCCAGTCAGAAAAGGTGGGTGGACACCGATATCCACCTGGATCAAAGAGTAACTAGTCGGTAGAGAAGTCTATGTAATGAGTTCAAATTTCTAAGGCCATGCTAATCCCAAATTTATGATGACAAATGGACTCAATAACTTTGTGCTCTGTTCAAAGGTGACACGACTGCTGCCAATACAAGATAATACTCCCTTCCCTCCCGTCTTTTTTTGTTTTCTCATAGAGAAATAAATGCTATGATACAGATGAGGAAACGAGTGTCGCAAGTAAGAAAAACTAGTTCCAGCAGTGGAACGTACTTATGCTCAATGTAAGAAGATGCATGCAGGAGATAGACACTCGAGGGAATGTTCCGTCCTAGGTATAGGGTGTCAAATTGTGAAGGATATAAACAAGGCTCTTCTTGGTTGAGGATGCAAAAATTGTTGAGGCAAACGGTTTATAACGCAAAGCGTGAATCGGCTATAGGCTCAATACTGCAAGCAAGGACATGAGATGCAATCACAACTTAACGCCAAAAAATGTCCTTTTTTATGACTTTTAGTCTACTTGGTGTGAAAAAGGGATAAACTTGTGCCAAATAGATGTAATTTCAAATCCAATTTATGAGTGTGAAACATACAAGTTCACTCGACAATCTTTTCGATTTTTGAAGACGAATTGGAAAAGAGCTTAAATTAAACTCGGTTGGGAGTCCTCGGGTTATAAGGCAACACGTTTATGAGTGAGAAATGAGGCTTAGGATAAAGTCATGTACTAGCTTTGAGGGACTCCCGGTCCTATGGAAAAAATCTCTGCATGGGCACCAAATGAAGCAAGGGATCTAACTAGGGCACCCATGTTCGGTAAGTCTCTACCACTTGATAATGACATGAATTATAGTAGATGGAAGGTTCTGTGTCACAACAAATGGGTTCGTACCTAAGGAACAAAAGTGACAGTTATAGGATGATGCAAAAATGCGCAATGGAATGGATACCTATCATATATGTTGGGTAGTGAAAATACCTGCCCGTGGTGATGAACGACCAACATAATGTTGAAATCCACAAGAATCCCCGGTGAAAACTACAAAAACCAACTCAATCCACCTTTGTATTAGTCCATTAGGTGAAACAATGGCTCAAAACTATAGAAAGTGGGTAAAAATTGTTTATAAATAGTAATAAAACCAAAAATTACTATACCATTTTGATTGTTTACCCAAGTAGTGAAAATTGGACCAAAATACCTCTAAGATTCAAACAGTGATTGCGGGAGCGTCAGACAACGAAATCATAAACCGTCTGGATCAGGTAACTCTTCTTCCCTTCCTCTTCATTTCCAGTGGATTAAATTTTTAAATTAGTTTCCTAATTTTGAGTAATTTAGGGTGTAGATTATGAAATTCGGTGTACGCGGGATGTCTCCTATCGGGTTGCGTATATGATGGGTTATACATGCCTATGCAAACTACGGGGCATGTATAGCCAACCCTATACATGACTGTAAGTGAAGAAACTCACGTACAGGCACACAATCAATGATTTTTATGGATGCTTACTCAAATTTTGACTTGTCTTTGGCAGGATTGTTCTTGAATGGAGAGAAAGAGAGAATGAGGAGGTCGAAGCAGTGTGGATCAAGATCCCGAGGCCCAAATGGCCTTGAAGAGATGTGGCTTATATAAATTTTCGGCAGTCAAAGGAATGAGGGCCCAGGTGAGGTTGCTCGAGATGCTTGTGGGTTACTGGGACCCTAAGAGTGAAAGCTTCAACCTTGATGGGCAACCATTGAGGATTGAAGTAGATGATATCTAATTTTTGACTGGATTTTCACGTCGAGGAGAGGTTGTAAACCTCAAATCACGGGGAGCAAGGAGAAGAATGAAAATAGAGGAGTACATCAACACCCACTGTGTAGCAAGGACTTTGAAGGTCAGGATTCAACTCCCTATCCGGGTGATAAAAAATCTCAGCCTGAATATTGTTGTCATTGTATTGACGAGGATTACAGGTTTGACCTAGTTGCACCAGGCATCGAGGCCTCTCATGTTCTATGTAGTATAGTGCTTGAGACCCATGGTATATGACTGGTTTACCTCACTACTGACAAATATGAAGAGCCATTTGGTAGAGTGCAAATAGGGGAGTAAGAGGAATTTTGGGTTTTCCTCTATCCTGTGTAGTTTCTTCTTCGAGCGGGTTCCAAGTTTGGGACCTAGAGTCGAGATTCTTCCTAGAGGACCTCGTGATCCATCCATGGAACAGTGGACCAAGGTAATGAGGCTGTAGGGGGGAGTTAGGGTGCCCACACCCTATAACGAGGATTTCTTCTACTGGTGGTAGTGACAGGTCATTTCCCTAGATGACTATCCCTATGAAAGGATCAACTTCATATGGGATCCAGACATGCCACTCCCACCAGGGGCTGCCTATAGTGACATAGGTATGTTGAAATGTTTTTAAATATTTCAATTTTATTTTTATTTTTGTATAATGAATCAAAAATATTTTTGGATGGTTCTTAAGTATTAACTAGACACTTGTGTAATGCATACGTGGGTCCGCGACGGATGGAAGGGATTCATTGACATCGACAGAGGAACCGGGGAGATGAGGTGATGAGAGGAGAAGCTGAGAGAGTCCTACAAAATGTGCAAGGCAACCTGTCTCATTTGACTTAGAGAACCATGGTTCAGGTAGAGGATCTTCCATAAGCCGTGCATCAACAGGTGGTTGGTGTGCCCAGAGCTTGGGTATGACTCTTTCGGCGTCTTGAAAATGTCGTAGTTTGTTACCATGACATACATCTGGCATCACAGGTGTAGATGTCATGGATATTGTAGTACCGACTGTATATGTATTGAGGGTATTAGCCCCAATTTTGTACTATAAACACCATATTTTTTGAAATATATATAAAATAGGGATCTTCGGATTTACTTATATTTTACAATGTGTACATTGATGAGATGGTTTTCTTTTCTTTAGTTATGTGACAAATGCCAATATAAAATGAAATTAGCATAAGCATCAGATACATGATTAGAACTCCTAGTAATATGATAATAAGTAATAAAATCAAATTGTCGTTCTAAAATACATACCCATAGGAATCGTTGGAGTAAAGTAGGATCACACACGTGGTAACGGTCGTTCAACTGACATATTACTAACTGGGAATCCAGGTGAACCTCTAATGAGAGAATACCATGTGAGATAGCATCGTGAAAAAATTCTATAACACCGCTATATCTGGCCACATTATTCATGGTTGGCCCTAGGCATATGCTACATGAAGACACCAGTATACTCTCGGGTGAGTAAACCACCCAAGTGACGGAAGACAAGTTCCATGTATGATGACTGGCTCCTTCCCTAAATCCTAGGTAGATCAAAGACTCTGTTGACATCTTCCAACCAAGTGAAAACTCGATAAGCAAGCTAAAGACTAAAAGAAAGGGGAAATATATATACACTAAATTACATTAGTATACAAAGATTTCCGCCCAAGCTTGGGGCTCAAGCGTAATATATTTTCAAGTAGAGCCCATTCCTGGGCTTGGCCAACATATTCCTTTCATAATCTTCTAGCTCATAGGCTCCTTTTTCTAGAACACGTCGCACGATATAAGGACCGTGCCACATGGGTTTAAACTTTCGTGCCCCCGATGGTTCTTTGGCTTGATCATATAAGAGGACCAAGTCACCCTCAGCGTACAACCGAGAACAGACAGACTCATCATACTGGACCTTGACACATCTTTTGTTCACCTCGATAGCCATAGAGGCATCTTGACACTGCTCGTCAAGACTCTCTAGGTGTACAAGGAGTCACTCGAGATCGAAAGTGTCAAGTAGGAGCGCGAATGCCAACTTAAGAGAAGGGATTTTTCATTCAATAGGTAAAATCAACTCCACATTGTGTACTAATTGTAAAGAGGAAAATCTGGTGGCAGTCTTGACCGAGTTTCAGTATGTGCCAGTCGGACTTACTTTGGCAGACAGTTTTTTGCAAAATGGTCTTGAGAGACTTGTTGACGACCTCTACTTGTCCATTTTCCTGGGGGTAATAAGGAGAAGAATGACCATGTATAAACCCCATATTAGATGCTAGCTATTACATCATTTCGTTCTGAAAGTGACTACCATGATCAATGACAATCTCTCTTGGGATACCAAACTAGGCGATATTTTGATTGAATATGAAGAAGGTGATAGTATTCCCATCAGATTTAACTGTAGGCATGGCCTCAACCCACTTATTAAAGTAGTCGATGACCATGATAATGTGTTGATTCCCCCCAATTGAAGTTGGGTTTCAATCCATGATGTCTACCCCCCACTTGGTGAAGGGGCCGATAGTAATGACTGTGTGAAGAGAGGCTGGATGCGAGCACATATTCCAAGTGAACAACTGGCAGGGGTGACACTTCTTAATCGCTTCAATACAATATTTAAATATAGTAGGCCAAAAATAACTGGCTCACGAATGTTTTTGGGTTGTTGCAAGCCTGGATAGATGACCACCACAAGCCCCATTGTGGAAATCGTTTAGGATTGACTCGACTTCTCTGTGAGTTAAACAATGACACAAGATATTATCTATTCCTCGGTGATACAAAGTGTCACCGACGATAGTATAATTCTTAGCTTGGTACCTTACATGCCGTTGGTCATATAGTAAGAGATGGTGAGGGAAATTCAAAGTTTGAAGATAGAGAACAATGTCTCCATACCAGGGGTCAGACAACGAGACAAGAAAAATGTGTTCATCCTAAAAAAAATCAACATGGATAACATCCTCATCTAATCATGGAAAGTCAGATATTAATTCCACGAAGACTAGTGATTTCTTGGATTTCGCAGAAGCGAAATCGATATCAAACTCTTGTAAAATGACGATCCATTTATTATATTTTCCACCTATGATATGCCTGGTAAGTACGTATTGAAATGGATTGACATCGGCAACCACAATAGTCTTGCAAAGTAATATATAATCACACAAATGCTGGACTGCGTGAACGACAACCAAAGCTATCTTTTCAATGTGAGAAGAATTAAGTTCAAGACCGACTAAGTTTCGACTAAGATAGTAGATGACGTGCCTGCGGAGCTCATCATCCTCCTGAACCAGAACCATACCATTCGCCTCTTCAGACGCGGCAATATAAAGAAAGTAATCCCTACTATAGTTAGGAGACTTCAACAGAGGCACCGATACCAAGGATTTATTCAAATCATCAAAGGACTCATAGGCTCACTCATCCTGGATAAAAGGGGTGTCCTTCAAAAGATGCATGAAACCCTTAGTGATATTGGCATAATTTACTATAAATTGACGTAGAAAGTTAGCTTTCCCTCGTAAACCTTGAAGTTGTCTAATAGTGTGCGGGGGAGGCAATCGATGTATTTCCTCAACCTTTAACGAATCTACCATGATCTCGGTCTTAAAAACTAGAAAACCCCAAAAACGACTAGACCTAATGCAGAAGATGCAGTTGTGAGGGTTCAACCGGATTCTATAGTAATGACATATTTCAAAAACAAGCCGAAGGTGCGTTGCGTGATCCACTCTCTTACGAGAGTGAGCAGCAATATCATCAAGGTAAGCTTTGACTATGGGCTTAATATCGTGAAAAGTGAAATTCATGGCACATTGAAAGGTTGCTCCGATGTTTTTAAGGCCGAAAGGCATTTTCCAGTATGAGAAAGTACCCCAAGGACCAATAGATGTCGTCTTGTGTTGATCCTCAGGTTTAATTTGAATTTGGTTATACCCTGAAAATCCGTCCATAAAATAAAATACTTTGCTTCCTGCACACTCGTCGAGAATCTGATGAATTAAAGGTGTGAGGAAGTTATCTTTAGGACAAGCCTTGTTTAGGTCACGAAAGTCCATACATACACAGATGGTTCCTTGATTCTTATTCAGAGGAACGGGATTGGATACCCATTCAATCAAGGGAACCGGATAGATGAAGCCAACATTAAGTAGTTTCTCCACCTCTGCCTTAATAGCAAGGGCCTTCTAGGGATTGACAACTCTAAGAAATTTTCAAACAGTTTTAGCATCCAGATAAGTTCTAATCTCATGCTCGACAATACGAGGGTCGATTCCTGGCATCTCTTCATATGACCAAGCAAATACATCTTGTAATTCCTTGAATAGTTCGGTGTAGATCAAGATTTATTCTGGCGAACAATCTGCACTGATGTGTACATTTTCAATCTTTCCAGGGCTATGAGAGATATCGATCGTGACGGTAGGAGAAATACTCGCCATATTTCCTTCAGCATAAATGTCGTGTGTATCAAGTGTAACTATGACGTGATCGACTATCTCACTCAAAGTAGATCGAAAATCATCTTGTTCGATTCTTTCAAGATCCCGGAGAAAATAAGAGCGGTGATGCATATCATCCTAAGGTTTGTCTGAACCATTCATGGATTCGATTATAGCTTCGTCTGAAGGCAAAGTCACATCGAGGAAATCATGCGAACAAGACAATGAAGTGGCCCACACGGGCGTGAGAACAGGATCCTCCTTGTCCATCGGTGAGGTAACAGGATTGGGATCGACAGAAGAGTCAAGAACAACTTGATACGCAATATCCATTGTCAATAGTGTCATGGCCATTCCATCATGAAATTGACTTTCACAAGATGAAGCCAGGGAAGGTAGGGTCCACGGATAACTAAAATAGGAAGTGCAGAAAGGAATGGACCTCCCTGTCGAGACGGTCCTACTGGACATAGCATAAATGTGATGACTCGGTCTCATGAAGTCGAAAGTACCCATAAGGTAAGAATATATTCTGACACCAATATTCTCAGTTGTCAGCTGAGAATTGTCAATCACAGGGATCGACGATCCAATATATGCATTAGGACTAGAGTACACAAAGGATAATTGGTTGATTGTCACGATCTTCCCTTCATGAGGAAAAAAAAGATTACGGAAGATGGAAGATACGAAGGTGACCATAGAATAGGTCCAATTGCATCCTAGTAAAAATTTATAATCAAGAGGCACATCAACTACCTCAACCTCCACCTCTATCGTCTTCCCACCTAACTGGACCGGAAAAGCAAGAAGAATACTGTGAGGGCGGAAGGAATGACCGTCAAAAGTAGTCAACATATTCGATGACTTAGAAAGATTTGGAGAACCGAGAGCTTTCCAATAGATCAGGGACATCACACATGTAGCAACGCCTTCATCAATAACCACATGTTTGATGGTATACTTTGAGTACTCCACGTGGATTTGGAATGCCACATGGTAAGGCAAGTGAGGCTTCACATCTATGATGTGAAACTTGATAACTTTTGAGCCACTGGGTTCTAGAGCTTCTAAAGAATATAGTAAGGAATTCTTCTATGAGGGACACGTCTGGAGTACCTCCAAAACTGACATTGCACAAGGGGTTTGACCTAGGTCCTCAATAATAGAGTAGTTTTGGGTGGTTCTAGCATTTGTATTGTGGGTAGAGTGCTTGATTACTCCTTTCGGAATACGAGGCCTTGGATTTGGTTTTTCAATATGTAAATTCATCTCCGGAGGAGGAGGAGGAGATTCTAGACCAGGAATAGCTTGTGAATAGCTATAATCTCAATATCAAGTGGCTACATTAACTTTCACATCGACCATATTACATAAATGGTTACCATCTTGAAATGATAGGTTTTGACTCCCACCCGCCACATTTCCAGTGTTTGAGGAGCTCGAGGCCATGTGATGATTATGTGGGAAAGGATTCGTCAGCACGACGAGCGGTAGAGATAATAGCCTCGCAGCTTCCACAAGTTTGGGGCATAATTGGGTAAGGTGACCATCTGTACAAAACTTACAGGGAAACTTCACCTTACGTCTCTCTTGTTTTCCCTCTCCAACATTATTATTCGTCTTCTCATTATTACCATTTTCTTTGGGTTTATTGTTATTTTTCCCACTCTTATGATTATTATGTCCTGTATTCTTATTCCCTCCTCGTTGTTTCTTACCATTTGGGTTTGCTGATGATTGCACAGAGTGTACATCCATCGAATGAGTGGTGTTGGATGACATAGACGAAGCTGTCCCTCCTACAGAATGGTTTAGAGACAACTCTTTCAAATGGGTTGTCACCGAGTCTACAGATTTTACATTGGCAGTACCTAAAATGCCATCGGCATGAGGTCCAAAAGAATGTGGTATAACATTCCAGACTGAGCGTATATCATATCTAGCTATTGGGCTTTAAAAATCGCTTCTTCCTCAGTGGTAGCCTCGATAGTAGAAACATCCTTTGAGATAGGAGGGTGCAAAGACTTAAGGAACCATTATAAAAGAAAGGTCGGGGGTATGGGATTCTTAGTCAACCTCTTCCATCTATGCCACTCCTGGATATGATCCGAGATATGAGTGGTTGTGTCCTGGCATAAATTCGACAAAAGTTCTAGGCCAACATCATAATGAATCGAAAATTGGAAGTGGTTAAGGAAGACCAATACCATATGACTAAAGGTCCAATATGCTCCACTAGGTAGCTCGATATACCATTTCGTAGCGACCCCAATGAGGGTGTGTTGAAATAATTTTAATCGAATAGAATCGTCATTAAGGGAATTCGAGGAGCACCATAGGTGAAAGGTAGTAACGTGATCACCATGATTCTCTCCATTCTTACCTTTGAATTTCATAATGTCCGAAGGAATCTGTGTGAGGACGGGGGGCCATGTAGGATCATGAATCACAGGGTCGTTCATCAAGCTAGACAAGTCTGGCAAATTAATCTTGGTCAGAAAAGGGAGACAGGTTTGCGACAACTGGCCCTAAGATCCCGGGAAAGATTGTGCTTGAGGAACTGCAACCCATCCAGGGTTTTGGTAAGCACCATGTCCCTATCTGGGATTATAAGGCCCTCCTCCAGGCTGATTCATAAAATGTTGGTTGGACATCATTCCAGTAGGAATGTTCTATTTGGGGTTATAAAAATTGCCCCTAGCCGGATTGGATCCGGGTTGGGGGTTCCCAAAGTGTGAAACTGACCTCCTTCGGGTGTGAATCCAGAGGATAGAGTTGGATTCATCATGCCAAACGTATTGGTCTGAATCAACACCGAGGAGGTAGGGGTGTAAGACGGAAATTGAGTAGAGGCTTGTCCTCTAGGTTGGTTGTTCCACCCAGAAGCAAGAGGATTAGACCTGGGGTTGAAAGAAGGAGTGCCTCCCATATTAGGTGTTGTTTGAGGGATTTGAGAACCACCAAATGAAAATGGAGTATAAGGAGGTGTAGTGCCCCCAATCCCAATGCTATCATTAGGGCCAGCAGCTGGGATGGCGTTCGAAAACTGCGAAGTAAAGTTCAAGATACCATAGGAAAAAGAACTAGAAGCCATAGGGATGGACTGAACATTATAGCCTGGTGAGTGACCAAGAGACCCAAAAGGGTTCAAGGTGGCAGCATGAGCATTCACTATAGGCCAAACCATAGTAATGATAGGTGCCTCCAGCACTACAACCATTGTGGTTGCAGGAGTCGAAGGGGTGCCATTAACTATAGTGTGTGTGGGAGTCAAAGGGCTCCCAGTGTTCTGAAGACTAGGTTCAGTACTCATCCTTCTAGAATCACAAGTCTGAATGGTGGAGGTGTGTGTACCACACCTAATAACTCTATGCCTTTTAGAAGGAAAAGACTAAAAATCCGGTGGTAACTGTAACAAGTGACGGGACCGGTGGGGAGGTTGGTCCAAATCCATGATGACTTAAGAATATAAAGACGAAAAATCAATCCTAAGGCCAACTAGTAATCAAAGAGCACACCAAAAGTCAAACGACCAATATGCATACAAACGGGGTAAAGTGGCTGAGAGTGGCCTCCCTCCCTAAAGAAGGTATGTCCTGCCCAAGAGGGGCCTGAGACTCCCTGCTAAAGATCAAAGGTAACATAATTAGTTATAAGGTCCCTCGTGGGCTTAAAAACTAGTCGGTCAGATCCCCCCGGAGAGGTAATCCTCCATAAAGGTTGTGTATTGTTCGACCCTTATCTGACCTAGGGTACCTGTAGAATAACCCCTGCAAGTAACTTATGTGGCACCTAAGTCAAGAAACTAATAAACCAATGTATAACTGATGCATAGGTGAGTAGTCGTAAGTCAGGTCCAGCATATGGGCATGGTAGAAAAGCCTGAAACCTTGAAAGCACCGTCTCTCATGGAGGTAAAGGCACTAGCAAGATCCCCAGATACGAATAGATCCCCATAAATATCTCCGATGCTAAGAAGGTATCGGGGGGATATCCCTTCAACCAACCTCGCGTAACCTCATAATTAACTTCGATGTGAGCGGAGCCTCTTGATATTACCAATTATACAATGGATTTCTCCACTCCCTTTCTCAGACACATATGTTGATTTAATTTCCTTAGAGAAGTTTACTCACAAAATCCTATTCCAAGGCACTAAATCCTAAGCTAGTTTGTGCACCCTAGAAAATAAAATTGTGATTAATCAATTTTAAATTATAGCGTTAATTTTAGTGTCCGTGATTACTCAAAAATGTATGGTAGTGAAACTCATGATGTTATGACTCTACAAGAAAAGAAAATATGAAAATAATGCAAAGTCCTAACTTTAACTTTTAATGAATGATACGCTTCTAAAAACCAATGCAGTTTTCAATTTCAACTCTGCAATTCTGAAGTAAGCTAATGACAAGGACTCAAAAAACCAAAATGCCAAGCAATGCAAAATGCCTATTTTTTTTGTATTTTCAATATAATAAAAATCAAAATGCATGGACTGAAAAGAAACTTGATATATAACTCTATTGTGTATAGAAAGAGATAACTCAAGAAGGATACCAAGCAACAAAACACCCAACCCAATGTACAAGGACAATCAAAATGAAAAGATGATGAGAAATACTTCGCCCAAAAATTCAACCAAAGATAGGTTTCCTGTCATCCCACAAGCACTTAACAAGTAATACAGAGACCTAAGAAGACTCAAAAAACATCAAATCCCACCCATCAACCACCAAACCCAACAAACAAGCAAGGAAAGCTGATGTACGCGACTGTTTAGGAAAACATAGTGTATATACACAACTTGTAGAGGGATAGTCTGCATATGTATGCGACTGTCAAGACAAAAATCACGTATATGTTTCAAAAAACAAAGCCAGGAAAGGGAGAAGGCTGAAAATGCAGACCTAGAGTGAACAGAGGCTATCAAGCAATGATATGAAAAGAAACACAATAGGAACGAGAGAAATCTAAGGAGAAAAGTACTCCGAACCCTAAGAAAGAGGATTCAATCCCCAGTATGGTTTTCAATTATGTTACGAGGAAAATCTCTCTATGGATAGGTGTTGGCAGGAAAAATTAACTGTTCATCAACTAGAAGAACGAGTCTAGTCTGGGGTTGTCTAAATAACCCAAGCCATTTGGTATAACTCGTTCCGACGGTTTTAATGGCTCCGTTAGCCAATCTAAAAGTCCTAAACGAAACAAATAAAAGAAATGAAATAACTAACTAATTACTAATCACTATATATATGTACATATGTATAATGTAACTTTTGTAGATATATTTAAGCAAAATATATACAAATCTTACTTATGTACATGATTTACAAACTGCAAGTTTTAATCGAAACTTACGAAAATCAATGTGAAAAATGATTGCTTCTAGGAAGAAGATAAATAAAGAACATACTTTTTTTTTTTTTTTTCCTTTATAAATCTAAACTAATATGGAAAAAATGCAATGAAACATAAGCATGTGGATAGTCAAAAGTTGAACCATACATTCTAGTTTCAATGATAAGTAAATGACAGAAAAATACAAAGGACCTAACCTGTTAGTGAGTTAGTGATGTGTATCCAAGCATCTGCATGAGTGGAGAACATGCAACTGCCCTGTCCAAGAGAGAAATCTACAAAGGAACACCAAGCCAAAACAACCTTCACAGGTGACAAATTGTCTTAAAACTGCCAACAAGCCATTCCATCTAACCTTGAGTAAGGAGATCGGAATACCTTTGTCATAGCATTGAATTTCTCAAGAGGTGACAAGTAGACTCCATGGTACCTCGTCCAACTTTGAGTTTTTAAAACATTTTTGACCAGTGAGGGGGAGGCTCGTTGCTTCACTCAGAATGTTTTTAGTGATCTCCAACTGGATATCACCCACCTTGGCTCTGCATCGATCAAATGCGAGAGAGAAATCTTTGGCCACTTGTGAGTTAGCCTTGTAATTTCCTGATAAACACATCCCAACCTAGACTCTTTAGATCCTCACTCGCATCATCATACAATAGTAAATTTTGAGAGCCATTTGGTTCAATTCTGATGACAGGGGCCATAAGTGTCTGAACTGAGGGTTACAAGAGTGACCCGAATTCACTGTGGGCTTAAGAGGAAACAACAACAAAGGGAAGTCTGAGCCAAAAAAAAGGAGCAAAACGAGCAATTACACCAGCGCGACCATAATGTAAGCATAAGGGTTTTGCACACGAAATTCAAGCATCTTTGTTGATGAATGTTTTGGGTATAGAGCATAACATCAGACCTCGGTCTGTCATGAGAGGCCTGTCACTTCTATCTGCCAGCTAAAATGAGGTACAGAGCATGATCGTGGTGTGATTAATTCCTATGACATGTTATGGGTGAAGTTGATTTGCAAAGGTTAGGAGAAGGTGTGTTTTACAAGCCAAAAGCACATCAAAAATTTAAAATCAAAACCGATTTACCAAGTGTTTTAAATGAAACAAGCCTATAGTCCATTTGCCAATCGATTTTTGGTATAAAAAGGCTCCAAAATATAAGCTTACAGTCCAAGAGAAACTTAAAACAAATGTTTCATTGATATATGATAAGCTTCAAATAAAAACAACATTCATTAAAAGAGTTGTAAGCGCATTGACCCTTCTAAAGACTAAGCCTTAGATACAATTGCAATACGATTATAAGTTTTAATGCTTCATTCATGCTTTCAGTCATGAACGAAGAACGAAAAATGCAACATAAAAAAAA
>SNQJ01S0213856.1:0-13836 GCA_010110895.2 Picea sitchensis | reverse complement strand
CGGTTGCCACCCACCTTTTTCGACTGGCTCAAAATATTTTTCTGGCAATTTTGGCAATTTACTATTTTTAGCAGTTTTTAACTTCCGGGGCCATTTTGAGGCCTAAATGAAGGTTTTTCGCGATCAACCCAACTCAATGATAACCAAAGGCATGATTTATGCCCCAAAATGAATCTCCTCAATAATACATTTCCAACGAGCTATCATATGCCTAAAATGGAGATCGTATGCAAAAGTTATGACCCAAGGAAGTTAATGTACTAACTTACCCAAACGGGGCCCACGTGACTTTTGGCGCTTCATCTCCTAGGGTTAGGTTTTTGGATGTCTAGGGTTTTTGGCATTTCTGCTTATTGTAAAAAGGCCTTAAGAGCCTCATTGTAATCATCTTCTTACGAATGCAAGTAGCCATCACATCTCTTCTTAGAGATAAGTTGTCACCATTCTACGAGTCTTTCACTCTGTACTTTTACAGCCCCTGTACATTTATTTCATTAATTGAAATCATGTATTACTATATCTCTTTGTTTATGGTTGCATATTTGATACATTTTTGTTATATTATTGGATATCCGTGATATCTCTGTGCATTTATTTATTATATCTCTACTCTCATTTCGTGCCGAAAATAATCTGGATCACTCTTCCAGTCCCTATAGAGAATTTCATTGATGCCTCTTGTATCTCATGGTTTCATCACTGGGCCTATGATTTTGGAGTCTTCCATATGTCTCATGCTCTTTTTCAAAGGAAGTGTATCAACCTGTGTTGGCCACTCCTCAAAACTCTTGACTTTGCATGTTGGCCATACCCTCATTTTGTCTCAGAGTCACATGACATTGTAGTCCTATCATGCGCCCTAGTCCTACTTTCATCATTGGTAGGTAACCTTGAACCCAATAGCTGACATTTCATCATTGGTCATTGACTGGGTGGCTTCCCTTATGTTCGATGGCAATACATCTATTCACACATTGGGATTTGTGTGGTGTCTTGGATGCCATTAGCCTTATTGGTGGTTTCCTCGCCTTTGTCAACAATTTTAATCATTCGCTACTATTCAGAGGGTGTTTTTTGTGTACCGCTTGTAATTGGCACATGTGAAAGACACACATGTTCATTGGTTCGTGAACATGTTCTTTGTCCAATTTCCACCAAATCATGAAGCTCCTGCTTTATACCTCGTGTTGACTGATGAGAGATGCCTTAATGCTCTCCTTTCAGCGAGTCTCCTTCCATCGACTTCAGCTCATCTATTATGGAAATGGGACCTAGAGTCTTATGAATACCTTGAGGATTGCAATCATTATTGGAAGGCTCTCTCACCATCAACAGTTGGGAATACACCAATGTCTCCTAATCGATGGATTCTTCAGGTGTTCAACACCATCTCCTTTATTCACACTTGTAAGAATGTACTCGGTGCCTCGATACCTACTTTCATTACCGGTAGGTTGTCTCATGTTTGTTAACGATATACAACAATGACCAATAATCAAACGATGTCGCATTGTGTTTGACTTCAACTCCTTTATTCACATGACGTAGACTTGCACCCTTGGCGGATTGTGTAGAAGACTTGAAGACATCAATATGTGGCTGCAAATTTCTTGAGTTGTTGCTTTCTTTTCATTGGACCTATACCTATATGACTTCAGTAATCATGGGAGATCGGATTGTACTCCATTGTATACAAATATCTTCAGATTGGTTTTGAGATTGGTTCTACTAGGCCTTGATCATGACTATGACAACTATTGGCATGCAACCACATTTTTATTTGCCTATTCATGGCCATGGAAACTTGTTTGGTATATTTTCACATGGATCTGTAGTGTAATTCTATTGGCAGCCATGTATGTAAATTCAGTGTAGAATGTAATGAGCAACTAGTTCTTTCAGTCGGTTCCCCGTCACTCCACTTCTGGGTTGTTTATAATGTATTTCGACCACCGTAGAGATTCCTGTGACCTCACACATTAGGGGGCATATGTTATAGCAAGATTTGCCTCACCCTATGCAATCTTGCACAAAAGGCCTTTTTCCATTTCCCCATGCAGACTTGTCATCCCTGTTTGTAAAATCCAGAGCTAAAAATAAATGTTTTTCCACATGTATTCATCTTTCCTACTATACAACACCCATATACGCAGGTTTCTCCACTACAACCTGCGTATATCTAGATTTGTGCCAGAAAATGAAAATTAATGTCAGGTTTCCATGTCATGACAGGAGATCTATGATCCTTGGCCTTCCATATACTGGAAACGTTCTAACTCAACCCTTCAGTTTCATTTTCAAGGCTATAAATGGGCCAATTCTGAGCTATGGAAAGAGGAGAAATAATTCAACTTTGGGAGAAAATTTACTCTGGAGGAATGATTTACGTCATATTGATTCTGCATCCCTTTGTCCTTTAAGTTTGAACATAGTGTTCAACCCCCAAGCTCTTCCCTTATTGATTGAGAACCTCATTGTTTCTCTCTTATGAGCTTGTCTTTGGTGGAGGATTGAAGTGGTGGAGGCCCAGCTGGAAGGAACTTAGTTTCTTGGTTCCGAATCGTGTCGACACGGAAGTCTGTAACATTTTCACTTATGTTAATCATATATTAATAGAAATACTCTTTTCCGTTCCAATTGATATCTTGCAAATATTTGAATTATTATTCCATGGGCACATTTTTCATGTTTATTAATGGATTATGATATTGAATGTGATAACATTATATAATATCACTATATGCTTGCTTTGCTTGGTTGTTGAGGACTAGTTGTAGGTATATTTCTTTGGGTCAAGTGCTCAATGATGGACTTCATCGAACGTCTGGACAAGGTAGGCCTTTTATCTTGTCTTGCTAGAATATTTGTTTTCATAGCATACTTGAGAAGAGAGTTGATTTCTGCAGTCATTTTCGTCTGTTGTGGTTTACCCTAGACATAGAGAGATTTTCCTCGTAACAATCCTTTATGTTGTAGTTTTCCTGTGGTCCATTGACTATTTAAGTGCTGATAAAACATTCTCTATTAGTTAATGATCTACTAGTTTTATGAACAACACACAGTTCAAATTTTTCAAAATATATAAAAAAGCAGAAAGTTTCATTCCTTCCTTCAATAAAGATTTAAATAAGCCTCTTAGGAATGGGGTAAGATAGGGTGTCACCCCTAAAAGTTCTCTAAAATAATATTTTTAAGCGACTCGTTCATGAGTCCAAGCATGCCAAGTGTTGTAACCATCCTCTGATATTGATTTGTAACACACCCGACCCCTAAGTACCCTTTCTAGGGATGGGCATCAAAATTTTGCTTACTTTAGTCATCTCGAATCATCTCTCTGAGATCTCCATTCTCTTATACTCAGTCGTAGCTCTCTAACGACTACTACCAGACTCAAAACTGAGCTATGGATTTCAAGTTATGGCATCCTGAAGTTCTTTGGACATTATTCAGACATGGGACACATGGCACCCATGTGGCTCCACCTCATTCGTACCGTCCCCAAGTTCCTACATCAACGAGGAGGTTTGTCCATCGTTCAATCCAATGACGGGACATGGTATTCATTTAACACATGAGTTAGAGAGAAGTTCGACATCCGATGTTGAACGTCTCTTCTCCTTTTTGCACGCCTATCCTCCAGAGTCCCAAATTCATGAACTCCCAAAGGATCTCAGAATATCTCCATGTGGCTTTGTCCTTCGGGTCGTTTGACTTACCCATGACACTTCATCCCAAACATCAGGAGTATTGAAGTTTCGGACTCCCAAAGGGTCCACCCTCACATGTGGTGACATGCTAAAATTAGAGGCAAGGACGGGTGGTTCCCGAGCACTCCACTTGCCAAATGGGCCAAGTAAGAAAGTGTCAAGGTGACACGCAGTAAGGAAGAGATGACATGTGACCCTTATATTGGGTGACACATTTCACATTTTAATGGGCATGTAGGGTATACAAAACATGCGAATCTAGGTGACACTTGGCATGCCAATCGTGGGTCCATGTTACCCTGGGTGACGCCACTATACCACGTCACTCCGAACTGATGGCCTTCATATTCCCTTAGATTTCATGGTCGAGACACGCATAGATCCCTTGATCTACGACCTTTGTTCCTTCGTAAATTTGGCACTCAGGGGATCCGTGGTCTGACTTCCTTCTTGTTCGCAAAGTGGTCAGCGTCGGGCTAACCATGGTCTAGATATAACAGTCAAGGGATATCCTGAAGGGTCCTTAGATCTATGGTCCTCGTCACTTCGCAGCTCCGGCCTTTAGGGGTTTCAACATTATGGTCGCTCCTCTCTCTTGAAGCAGGACTTCACCGAAGTACCATACATGGGTCCCTCCACTGTTTGATCGGACGATTAAGAGGGGTTCTTAATGCACTCCCCATGTCCACATCTCTCATCACTTCGTAACTCTGAAGTTCAGGGAGTTTGGTGCTATAATGCCTCTAGTCTCCCGAAGTCAGACTTTACCGGATTTACCTCAGCTTAGATCCAACCACCAAGGGGACTTTCGAATACCCTTGGATCTGTGGCTCGCATTACTTCGTGATTAATAAATGGATCAAGGTTTAATGGTGGGTTAGGTCTATATTCCATGGTTACGGAATCCGCCAGGTGCCGGTCAACCTCATGTGTAACCGTAACAATCAGTTGTCTTCGACCGATTTACAAATAGTAAGGTTGAAACACTTCGGGGCTCCGAACTCTCGGAGTTCTGAAGCGAGAAAGTCTTAGCCCCTTTCGGGCCTAGCATAGGGTTCTGAGACCTTGGTAACATGGGTCCTTAGAAAACTTTGGTGGGCTACGCACTAATTCCTTTTGCTGTAAATGGGTTAAGGACATGGTCATGAGCTCTTGGTCACACAAGTGAAAGGTATGAAGGAGGCACCCTCCTTCCATAGGGTTTGAACTTAGTTTTCCCGCGAAGGCATGCTCTAGAGGTCACCAGGACTTAAGCATCCCAATAAATCCTTCCCTGACACGTTCACACACTTACAACCCATATTTCTCTATCTACTAAGATGAGGCAAGCAAGGGACCACTCAAAGCATGGGGTCACAGAGAGATAATACACATTTCTACCTTTAATATTTCAATACATAACTCAATCATAAACATATATATGCATTCAATCACCATTTCCATTTCAACACATAGAGTATGAAAATACTTATCAGAAAACCAGAATTCTTGAAGCGACTGTTGAAAGGGGTGCATGTTTCCACCCAACCATAGGCACAACCACTCCTGAACGGATTTACAGTGGGCCACCCCCGAGCTAGACCATGACACTCTGAGAGAGAATCTTTCTTCTTTCTCAGCGACAATTAGTGACAAAGGTTACTCTCCTCCTCCCACGGGATCCTGGCAACCGGTTTTCTCTGCACCAAGCAAGGAGGCATGCATGAGTACTTCGAGAGTCACTCATCAGCCTCGTTTATCAGCTTGAAATGAAAACCTTGCTAACAACTTCTTACGCCCAAAACAAGCTTATTTCCCAGTTATTCCTCCAACTAGAGAGTTGCAAGCGCTCTTTTATATTCTCGAGATTGGTCTTCCGACTCTTCTCTCCTGTGCATTTTCCTCTGCCCGTGAATTGCCTCTTTTCTTTCCTTCCTTAGCAAGGTTGTGTGGATCCGAATCCCCATCTTGTGATCAGGTCTGGAAGTCTTGCAGATGGGTACTATGTCCCATCTCCTCATTAGCTTTTGAGGAGGACTCTTCCAGCTACCAATTTGACTGGTAATTCATTTATGGGTCAAAGGACTATTCTGAGTCCGAGTCATTAAATCCAATAAGGTACTGGTTTGGTGGGGGGGTTCATCTCAACCATTTCTGGTTCCCCTCACCATATCTCTCATAGCATCCATTGTCTATCCTGGCAAACCCCCCTTTCAACAGTTATGAAACACCTTTCCATTTTATATTAGTAATAGAAAATACATACATTGACCTTTTATAACAAAAAGGTTTGTCAAATCAGACATTCACACATATCTAGTTTTCCATAGTCTATTGGCCAGTTATAGTTATATTTACAAACTGGGAGAAAGAGGGGTACTACATGTTTTGGGAGAAATTTCCACACTTGACTATGTTGACTTCAAAGGTTGTGCTAAATTGGCACACTTGCCAGAGAGAATCCTTGATTAAAAGCATTTAAGATATCTGAATTTATTGGGCACCGGTTTATTACTATTACCCGACAACTTGGGAATACTCAAGAAGTTGGAACAAATAACAATATGGAGCCTAGCATTAAAAATACCACTCATTGTATCCAAATTGGGGGGGGGGGTTTAACATAGCTCTTTCTGATTCAATTCTCCAATCTACAACAAATCTTACCAGAAGGAATCTCAACACCAAATATAAAAATTTTGGCTATAGACGGTTGTCCCATAGATAACTTTAGTTTTCAGGATTAGGGCATTTTGGATGCTCAAAACATACATTTGAGAGTTGGCATGATTTTTTTAAGAGATTTCATTTTGACGAACACATCTATATTCTAGATATCCATTCCTAATTGTGTATCCCCCAGGCTTGAAACTATTGATCTTTTAGGAAATATTCAGCTAATGGAAACAAAAGCGTACACAGAAGAGTACTCAAGCTTCAATGGAAAACAAAAGCGTACACAGAAGAGTACATGTATTTATTTGGATGGAAGAGTCTCTTTTGTTTAAAGAGTACAAAGTCTATCCGTATATGTGGGTATTTTTCACCGAGAAGGCGAGTAGCAGTAGTGACAAAGAACTAATCGATTGGTTCGTGACTGGTAGTGATGTGGAAGGGAGGGGATGGATAGTGATGTTCGATAAGAAAACAAATGTTTCGAAGGTTTGTTGAGAATTCACAATTGAATGGGAATAAGTCATGTTGTAGCACACTGTTTGCATATCATTTATGTGGGGAATATTGTTGTCCATTGACAAAGACTTTTGCAACCTGACATTGGTAATGATTTTTCAGATTTATGTATAAGAAAATATTTTAATAGGCGAGTGAATTAAATCAATTGCACTGATTGTTCTGCTCAAAAAATCCATAATTTCACGATAATGGAGTTGGATGGCTTTGTACAATTACACACATAAATCAAAATAATGGAGTTCGATAACACCCCAAACAACAATATGAGGCCATTAACATAACTTTGCTTCACAATCAGAAATATTATCTTATTATCTTGATTATTCATAAGAACATTGTAAATTAAAAGGTAAAATACTCGTGTTTTCGTATTAAATAAGGAACTTATTATTATTATTGTATATGGGAGTTTTTGGCATAGCTAGTTATAGTGCAAAGTTTATTATTGCAAAGTTTATCATTGGAAGTTTTTGGCATATAAAGTTTGAGTGGACCTAATGGTTAAGAACATGTGTTTCTTCTTAAACCTTAAAAATAGATTATTATTATTATTATTATTATTATTATTACATTTAATTTATTGTTGATTTAGTATCAGTTTTAATTGTAATTATAAATTTTTTATAATTATTAATTTTTTATATAGTAAAAATTAAATATTTTTTAAATATAATTAAAAAATTAAAATTTTATCTCATAATATATTTGAATTCGTATAACTATCAAAGCCACATAATAGTGGTTGATGTGATCTGCATATGGGTTAATGGTTTTTTTTATTTTATCCTCTTCGTGTATTATATTAGGAATCCAATTCAAGGATCTAAGAAGGAAGAACAATCAATGCTTCATTGCCTAAATCTATAATGGTGCATGTCTGGAGACTTCTTTAATTGTATGCTACATGAGAGAGTTAAAAATGCAGGATTAAAATGATAAAATAATTTAAAATTGTATTAGGGTTAAGGTTATATTAGGATTAGGTTTGTATAAAGTTTGAACAAATTTAAAATATGCTAAATTAGATGGTTGGACACCCTTTCTATTGCAAAATCTAACTAGGATATATGTTATTATGGCTCTTTCCCCTTCAAGACCTAAAAAATCCAATCCACTCACTAGCATGGGGCGGACGGGTAGGTTGAACTTTGATTCCTCCTGTCACGCAATGAATGAAATAGGGAGGCATTGACCAACATACTTCCAATCTAAGTTTGAGGTCTCTCATCCAAGAATGGTCCATCTTTCGTAGATCCTTGGATTCGATTCATAATACAAAAAGATGATAAATAGCAAACACACCTCCAAACAAACCCCATTAGTGGGTGTACCACACCAAATGTTTAGAGTTCGCTACAACATATTTACATTGTAAATTGCACCAGCCACTACTATGTGGAACACCAATAAATTTGGAGCGGGTAATTCTCATGACTGGAAATTAACATTATACTCATAAATTTTGATGTGGATTCAAATTTATCTTCATTGTATCATATTCCTAATAGAACATTATTTTGATAGTTTTATAGAACGTCATATTTGATGAAAATACAAGAGAAGTCAAATATTTTGATAAATCTGTGACCACTAAGTACCTATATGCTCTAAAACTTTGTTGTAGATCTAGTAAAACTAAAAGTTGTGTGCGAATTGATCCATAATTAGAGTATCATATTTTAGTTAACCCTAACCCTAATAAATTGCTATGAGATTTTCTTGAATATGTTCATGTTGTACATGCATTGAGAATCACATATTTCTATCATGTTTTCCCAAATCAAAGATTGCTATCAAATTTTAGTGAAAATGTTCAAGCTTTCCATGCATCATCCAAACAAAGCATACACATCATAACAGTAAACAATCATATATAATTAAATACACATCAAAACTAAAATAAGAATGGAAAACCCTTAAAGGATGCTCTGAAAATTCTGGAAATAGTGCATACACATCAAAACTCTGAGAGGATCCCCTGAAAATGAAGCATACACAACAAAACTCTGAAAACTCTTATGGTTTGAAATAATCCGAGGCATGCACAATGAGCTAGTGAAAAGCCATGCATGAAAAAATACCTTTATTTGTAAACCTAATATTTTATCATATATTTCCTATCAAAAAATCATGCACACATATACACAAAGACATGGATAACTAGTAAAGGAAAACACATAGTTAGTAAGGTGGAGCGAAAATAGATTCACCAATGATGCCCCACTCACCTATTAATAGAAACCTAATTAAAAGAAATGGACAACCTCCTAGTAAAGAAATGTAAATTAAAAAGAAAAAAAGCAGTAAAACACTTAAATTTAAATTAAATTGTCATTGTTATCCTAATAATCATTTTTAATGATTAAATGACATCTTCTGTCATGCAAGGAAGTTAATGCTTGAAATCACAACCTTAAATTTATTGTGACAACGAAGGATATTCTGAAGATATGAAATTATATCCATTAAAAATCAATCTTTCATTAAAAACCTATTAATTGTGCTAATTTCCAATAGATGTACACCTATGAGCATAATTCATTTTTTATTAAAAATTATATTTAAAATTACATTTATCTCAATAACATACATACATTAGCCTTAACACAACTTATAATAATCATATAACACTTCCTCTCCAACTATCATTGTTAGATCAAATATTGTTTGTTTGTTATCCAAATCTTTGGTGTCTCTTGTTTTGTGTTCATCAACAAAATTCAAATTGTCTCTTTGATCCCACTCTGAAGGTTGTAACTGTTGCTATAATGAATTTAATAAACAACTTAAAAGCTTGTAGCTCTTTCTACAACCATGAAAGAGATTGCAATCTTTCCCTTTATATTCATGTCTCATCTTTCTCTTTCCTGATTTGAAATATTTTTTTATTCCTAATGTTTAACATAGGAACATTAATGAGGTCAAATTTTATTTATAATTAGAGAGTGCTATGTACAAAAACTTGTTTTCATTCTTGTTTTCAATTGTCTATTTTCCTACATGGAGAACAACCTTCTAGTAGCTTGTTGTCTTTTTTCGCGATCTTTTCCCTCCTTTAGAGCCATTTAATTTAGCATTGACTCGAATACTTATTGGTGACCATCAAAAAATCCATCTTAAGATGAATCAAACATGATTTCATTCAAGATGTAATTTGTGGTATAACACAAGATAAGGAAGACTCCTTAAGTACCTTAAACATGAAGTCTAAATCCAAATCCCTTAAAAGATCCATCTCCTATTTCCTTTTATTGAAAACCTTTCGTTGCTTTGCAATGGTCAAATCATATGTTGATGTTCTTTTATTTCAGGGTTATATTCACATTATATTACAACTTAGCTATTCATGTGTCTAAAAATGTATAGTATTATGAGATATTTACAATTAATGTAATGACCATCGACTTAGGGATGTTTTGGTCATGGAAATACAATTGGTCTCACTCTCTTTAGCTAATAAGAGACTTCATTAGTTTTCTCATGTGTACATATGTTATTCCCTTTTAGAATTGAACATATTGAATTGAACAGGAAAACCCTATATTCTTAACCATTAAACTCACTTAAATTATATCATTAATATTAACAAGTTGTAAGAGCAATTACCTTTCTTTATTTATAAAAATATAATATACTCTCACTCCATAATTAACAATACATTCTTTATTTTTTATTTTATTTAAATTAACAACAAATTTTATTTTATATTTTATGTAGAGAGAAAATAATTTAATGTTCTTCATTGTTAAAGGGTCTTTAATAGAGGCCCTTCAAATTTGATCCCATATTGATAAACTCCTTGATCAAATAATCATCTACCATGGTGTATTAGGTATTAATAAATAAGCTAGGAGGTTAAATAATCATGTACCATGGTGTATAAGCTAGGAAGTTTGAATTCGAGGGTACAAACTATCCAAAGATTCATTAACTATGTATGATTTAGTTTTTTTATTTAATGAGAAAAACAAACAAATTATTCAATGTATATGATTTAGATTTTTAATTTAATAAGAAAAACAAACAAATTATTTATTGAAATTATCTATTACAAATAAAATATATTATAAAAATTAAATTTTTAAAATTATTATTTAATATTTAATAAATTAATTATCTCATTTAAAATGCAAATTAAGATATTCTTATGATTTAGATAATTGTATGAGTTTTAAAAGATTATATTTTAATATATATAATTGTTCAATCATGAATTTAGAGTTTAAAATTAATTGTCTTAACATTAAAGAATTTATGGTTCACATGATACCATTTACACTATTTTAAACATGGTTACGTCCTAATATATTTAGGATAAAAAAATATGCCAAAAATATTGAAAATCTAAAATAACATTATGTTAATTACGTTATTTTTAGTAGTTCTATTAAATTAATGGTTGTGATTTCAACCACTAACTTCCTCGCAATTATAAAGACATCAATTTACATGTTTACTTTTTTACTTTTACTTAATCATATTTAAAATTTACTATGGTGACTCGCTGATTGCCACGTATGAGTGATTAAGGTTTCATTTTCTAGACCAACTTAAACCTTTGATCTTCACCAGCCACATTCTGGACACACTGCCTCCTTCCAGCCAACTCCTTCCTCCTTCCGTCCACCTTTGGACATTTCTCTTTCTGGACGGCCATCCTTTCCTCCTTTGAATATAAAATAAAAATGTAAATGAATATTATGTATATGAAATTATTTACTCTGAAATATTTCCAACTAACAATTGGTCACAAAATTTTGTGATTCAAATAATTGTAAATTTTTTCCATAATATCTAAGGTGGCAATAGAGCATAAATAATAAAGATTTTTTCTTTATTTTTTTCAAGATAGACAAGGCCGTGTATAGAGAGTTAACTAGGAATTTATCCAGCTGAAGCTACGAGTAATTAAAAAGCTGGGTTATAATAAAATACATTTATTTAATGATTTGATTCAGCTTATTTAATTTATTGTAAAACAAAATCAACTGGCAGCTTTATTTTTAAAATAAACTATTTTTTTTATTGAAAATATTTATTTAATGATTTGATTGAACTTTATATTGAAAATATTTATTTAATGATTTTATTCAACTTATTATAAAATAAAATCAAGTGGTCTCCAAAAGCATGAACTACTTTTTATTGAAAATACTTATGATCCTATTCAAATTTTTATTGAAAATACTTATTTAATAATCTGATTCAACTACATTTTTATTGAAAATACTTATTTAATATTTTGATTTAACTACATTTTTATTGAAAATACTTCAATTACATTTTATTGAAAATACTTATTTAATGATTTGATTCAACTTTTTATTGAAAATATTTCCAAATCAAGTGGCTTCCTAAAGCTAAAGTGAACTACTTTTTATTGAAAATACTTATTTAATGATTTGTTTCAACTTTTTATTAAAAATATTTATTTAATGATCTCATTCAACTTATTGTAAAACAAAATCAAGTGGCCTCCAAAAGCTAAAGTGAACTATTTTTTTTTTTTATTGAAAATATTTATTTAATGATTTGATTCAACTTTTTATTGAAAATATTTATTTAATGATCTCATTCAACTTATTGTAAAACAAAATCAAGTATCCTCTAAAAACTAAAGTGAACTACTTTCTATTGAAAATACTTATTTAATGATTTGATTCAACTTTTTATTGAAAATAGTCTCATTCAACTTATTGTAAAACAAAATCAAATGGCCTCCAAAAACTCCAAAAGCTAAAATAAACTATTTTTTATTAAAATATTTTTTATTGAAAATACCTATTTAATGATTTCATTCAACTTATTGTAAAACAAAATCAAGTAGTGTCCAAAAACTAAAGTGAACTACTTTTTATTGAAAATACTTATTTAAATTTTCAAGATGACAAGGATGTGTATGGAGAGTGATTAAAAAGATGAGTTATAATAGAATACATTTATTTAATTATCTTATTGAATTTATTGTAAAACAAAATAAAGTGACCTCCAAAAGCTAAAGTGAACTACTTTTTATTGAAAATATTTATTTAATGATTATTCAACTTACTTTTTATTGAAAATATTTATTTAATAATTATTCAACTTTTTATTAAAAATATTTATTTAATGATTAACTTATTGTAAAACAAAATCAAGTAGTCTCTAAAAGCAAAAATAAACTACTTTTTATTAAAAATAAAAAAAATAGATGGTGAACTCAGTCTTCTATAACCCTTCGAGGTTGAAGGGTTGCATGAAAAATGTGTGGATGGAAATTTACAATTTAATCGATTGACACCACTCCATTGGTAAAATTATTCTCGACGGACAAAAAGCCTCCCACGAAAAAATGAAAAAGTGATTACTTTCTATTGGACAGAAATACATCTTTACAACTTGTGATGCCCCGATTTTAGAGGATCAAGTATGTTATGTGAAGGCATAAGGATTTTGCGATCTTTGCAAGATCCTTTGTGATATGTTGGGTGATTACGATTTCCAACATATTAATAGTATCTAGTTATGGTTTCTAGTTTCTGGATAAAAGAATTTCATTTATAAATATGTATTTAATGTAAGAGAAAAATGTGTCTTGAATTATTATTGTATTATTTTTTTTTATAGAGAAGATAATGGTATTCGTCTTTTCTTAAGGATTTTTGTAAGGTATATTCTTATCAAAAAGGTATTTGGATTGAATGAAAGCTAAGAGCATCTTTAAAGATTTTTTTTAGTTAAATGGTTTGTGATGTTTTCATTCCTCTTATTATTCCCTGCCGTAGGGTAGAGGGGCTATAGCAATTGATAAATCGTTGAGTGTATATTACTTTGTCCTTTGACCCGAAATATTTGCACAATACATATTGTTGGAGCTATGAAAATAAAAGCATATATTTTTATATAATAAAAAGTAACATATATGTACTGATCAGATTGGATAAGAGATTGGAGGTCTTATTGTCGGCTTCACTAT
>SNQJ01S0213855.1:0-15699 GCA_010110895.2 Picea sitchensis | reverse complement strand
AGTATGATGATCTTCTTCTTCTAATTCCTATTCTTCTATAGAGTTTGGTTCATTATCCTTCAATTCAAACTCTATCTTCTCGGTTTCTTCCTCCCTTGGTAGGACTTCCCATTTGAAAACATATTTGATATCTCTAAATACCACATCTTGTCTATATAATACCTTCGTAGTTTATGCGTTCCAAAACTTATAACCTTTCAAACCATATTTATAGTCAATAAAGATACACTTTTCATCCTTTTTATCCAATTTACTCCTATTTTCCTTTGGAATGTGTACATAAGCCTCATAGTAAAAAACCTTGAGATGTGTCAGAGGGGGTTTCTTACTAGTCGATACCTCATGTGGAGTTACTCCATCCAACGCTCATGAGGGTGATCAATTTACTAGGTAACATGTAGTGTTGTAACATACCCTACCACCAACAGGTTGGGTCGCGTTACTGAAAATCTCACCTCAATAGTTGAGTTCTAATTCTGATAGCATTTAACTAATAAATAAACATGAAATAAATGTAGTAACCACACATGCAATGATCAAGATTCATTCTAGAATTAAAAATAAAAATTAACCATGCCATGCAAAACAATAACTAGTAAGAAGGCACATTAAAATACATATCTAAGAGATAATAATTAATATTCAAGCAAAGGAAACCATGACATAGAGCACTTATCTTAAACAAAACCAATCACCATTTGGTTGTATACCAAGGACGTTCCACCCAACCTTAGACACTACCGTTCCAAGTCTCAACAACAGGTCACCCTCGAGCCAGGGCTATGACTCCACAAGGATAGGTTCTTGAGCGACACTCAACTTCCCAAACTAGTCAATACTGAAGCTTCCATAGGTTTCTGAACACACAACAATCCAAAGTACACCAAATCTCTTCTCTCCATCCTGCACCACCTAAAGACAATGAACCCCCTTCACTGCCATGCAGTCCCTTAGGATGTCACTTCTTTCAGGGCTCTAGTGCATCTGGTCAAGAATATCCATGTTGGGACTCTCAGGATTCGTAGTTGTGAACAAGGTTTAGCACATGACAATGCATCTCAAGCATATGAGCACCAATTCATGGCTGACTTACAACAATAATTACTACAACCAACAAAACAATGGATTCTTTCCTTTAGTAGTTCATCCCCATGTTCCAACCAAGTAATGGAACGGATGAGGAATAATGAATGAGGAAAAAATGAATGAAGAGTGAACAAGTGAATGAGTGAACAACGAGGAATAACCTTGAGGAAGAACCCCCCAAACAATCCACAAGAGGAGTTTATGAAATTACATGCAATAAAGAACCACATGGCATTTCCCCCAAGAAGCTCATGTAACTACTTATTTCTCTCTTAAATTCCAAGATGTGTAAATAAAATATAATTAAAATACTTAGCCCCTTTAGTCCCCTCTCTTGTGGAATCACATCCCTCTATAACTCTTTTCCTTGTCCGTCTTGCAACCAATGATGTATTTTATTATTTACAATGTTTAAGGTATTACATTTCCTAGGCACTCCGACCTCTTTTAATTGTTCATGCAGTCCGGCCTTTAATCAAATAAACAAAATACATTATTTAATCTGAGGACTCAAAACCAGGGTATTTCATTCCTCTTTCTTTTATTTTGGCACTATCCTTAGTGCATATACACAACACACATCAAAATTTCAAAATTCTTCAAAAAGTCATATGTACTCTACCCGCATGGAATCTTCATGCTCCCAAGTAGCATTTTCAGGACCATAGCAAATCCATTGAAATTTTACCAGTCTTATGAATCGATTCTAGAGATTTTTGACTTTTTTGTCCAATATGCGCACCCTTTGGACCTGAAAGTCTCCTTATGGATCCACTTGAATCAAATTCCAATCAACAATATCGTTAAGATCATGTACAAACTTTTTTAGCAAAGAGACATGAAATACATTATGCAAATTCATGGATGCAGGAACTGCAATCATGTATGCAAGTGGCCCTATTCTATCCAATATCTCAAAGGGACCATAGAATCTAGTTGCCAGCTTTGTACAACTGCCCAACTTCAATGAGCTCTTCTTGGGCTTCAATTTCAAAATCACTTGCTCTCCCTCTTAAAATTTTCTAGCTGTCTTGTTCTTATTTGCATAACTCTTTTGTCTATCTTGTGTTACCTTCAAATTATTCTTAATTTTAACCATCTGGTCTTCCATATCCTTGATAAATTTTGGCCCAAGTACCACTCTATCTATTTGGTTGTCCCAACTTAGTGAAGTATTGCATTTTATGCCATACAAAGCTTCAAATGGACTCATCTTCAATGAAGCTTGATACCCATTATTATAGTCAAACTCAACCAAATGCAAGTAATATTCCCACTTACATGGCTTATCCATCACAGACATTCTCAACATGTATTTAATTGCTTGGTTGAATCTCTCTGTCTTCCCATGTAATTGTGGATGATATGATGTACTAAAATTCAGACTTGTACCAAATCCCTTAAATAATCCCCTCCATAAATTTGAAGTAAACTTTGTGTCTATGTTTGAAACAATTGCCTTAGGCATTCCGTGCAACCTATCAATTTCCCTCATGTAAATTTATGCAATATTAGCTGTTGTATGAGTCATCTTTACGGGCATAAAATGGGCAACCTTTGTCAATTTATCAACCACTACCATTATTGAATCATGTTGCCTTGTTGTTTGGGAAAATTAGTGATAAAATCAATGGTTACCACTTCCCATTTGTTCTCTGGAATTGGTAATGACTGTAGCAAATCCGTTGGGTGTCTATGCTCAACTTTCACTCTCTGACATTCCATACATCTGTCAATGTATTTAGCAACATCCTTCTTCATCCTAGGACAAAAGAATTGTCCTTTCACTACTGCAATTGTTTTTTGGTAGCCTGGATGTCTGGCATATGGAACATTATGCATTTATTTTAATACCAAATTCCTAGGTTCTCTAGAACTAGGAACACAAATTCTATTCTTATGCATAAGTAATCCATCTTCCTTGATCTCATGTTTTTTATTTTTTTGCCGTACATTTTCCTGCTACAAATTCTGTTTTACTTGTAGGTAATGCTGATCTGTAACAACAACATCCAAAATTCTTCTCTTCAAATCTAACTAATGCATACTAATGGTTGTAACATGCATGATATGCATCCTTCTACTAAGTGCATCAACACATTTATTTTATTTTCCTTTGATATGATTGATGTCAAAGTCATACTCACTTAAAAAATACAACCATCTTGTCTACCTGGAATTCAAAATTGGCTATTAAGAAAAGCATTTCAAACCACTATGGTCTATTCTTAATTCAAATCTCTTTCCCATGAGATAATTCGTCCACATCTTCAATACATGAACTATGGAAACAAGCTCCAAATCATGTGTTCAAGAATTCCTCTCATTCTCTTTAATCTTTCTGGACTCAAAACTAATGACATCCATTTTGAGTGAGGACTCCACCAAGTCCTTACGTGCATGCATCTATACATACCACACAATTCTCATTTGGTTCAAAAATCTTTAAAATAGGTGCACTAGAAAGTAATTCTTTTAGCAAATTAAAATTCTCTTTACACTTTGCTTTCCATTCAAATTTAATTCTCTTCTTTTGTAAAGAAGTGATGGGATGAACAATTTTAGAGAACCCTTTTATATATCTCCTATAGTATCCAGATAATCCCATAAAGGATATGACTTCTAAAACATTTCTTAGTGCTGACCATCCCTTAATGGCTTCAATCTTCTTTGGATCTATTGCTATACCTTCTTTTGAAATAATGTTTCCCAAATAATGTATTTTCTCCTGGTAAAAAGAACACTTACTAAGCTTGGCATACAACTGATGTTTCCTTAGACCTTGCAACACCAACCTCAAGTGACGCTCATGCTCTTCCTTTGACTTAGAATAAATGAGTATGTCATCCAAGAACATAGTTAAAAAATTATCCATATAATTTCTGAATATCCCATTCATTAAGCACATAAAGATAGTTGGTGCATTGGTAAGTAAAATGGCACCACTGCAAATTTAGAATGTCCATACATGGTTCTAAAGGTTGTCTTACAAATGTCTTCTTCCTTGATTCTTGCCTGATGGTATCCTGATCTCAAGTATATCTAGGAAAATATCTTTGCCCCTCTTAGCTGATCAAAGAGGTCATCAATTCTGGGTAGAGGGTATTTTTTGTTCACAGTGGATTTATTTAGCCGTCTAAAGTCAATACATAGTCTTAATGTTCCATCCTTGTTTTTGACAAAGAGAACTGGTGCTCCCCAAGGTGAAACACTTGGGTGTATGTACCCTTTCTTCAACAATTCTTCCAACTTCATTTGGAATTCTTTTAATTTTGTTGTACTCGTTCTGTAAGGAGTTTTTGATATTGGGGAAAATCCTAGTACTATATCAATAGATAAATCTATCTCCCTCTTGGGTCGCAATCCTAGAATTTCTTGGAATGCATCTTCAAACTCTTGCAATACTGAATAATCTTCAAGCACTGGCCCTTTTGTCTTTTCTGGGTCCTCCACATGAGATGGATATAATTGACATCCTTTCCTGAAACATTTCTTCAACAATAAGGCTGCAATATCCCTTATAGAAATGGGTCTTGTAATTCCTTTCACAATGCTCTATTTTCCTTCTTCATCAATACTTGTAAATGTCTTGTCATGAAAATCTATAACATAATGATGATGGTCCAACCAATCCATTCCAAATAGGATGTCATAATATAATAATGGGATGATATTCATATCAACATTAGTACTCACTCCATTCAGAGTTATTGGACAACCTTTAACATTCTCATTGATCCTTCTTTTGGGTCTAGTGGCTAGCTGAACCAAACTTGATTTTTCAAGCTTACTTTTTTCCAAATGTAATCTTTCCACTATTTTAGGATCAATGTAACAATGGATTTCTCCCGAATCAATTAAATATAAACATGATGATTAATGATCTTACCTTCCACTTCGATCAATTGAATTGATATTATCCTTGTTGATCTTCTAAGGCTACATATATTCTTGGAATACTTCTGCCCATGTATTCTACTGTTGTATCCTCTTGGATGTTTTGCATGGTCTTCATTTTGTCTTCTCCACGAGGAAAATCCTTGTACATGTGTTTTTCTTTGCATCCCCAACATTTTATTGGTGGTCTTCGCCGTTTTCCCAAGGAGTCTTCTCTACTGGACTCGTCCTTAGCAGATTGATCTTGATGATTTTTATTAGGACTATTTATGTTGAAAGAAGGTTTGAATACCTTCCTTCTCTGATCATATTTCACTTTCGTCTTATCCTTCCAAGGTTTTTGTAAGGATTCTCTTCCCTTTCCTTGTTCATAGAGGTACTTATCCTTCCTGATGGTCTTTGTCAAATTTATGGGATCATCATATGGAATATTCTCTTTATAAAATGATGGAAATCCACTCAAGAACCTCTACATCTTCACTTTCTCATCCTTTATAAAACATACATACTTCAACAATCCCAAGAACTTCTTTTCATATTCTACCATGATCATGCTTCCCAACCCAAATTCAAAGAAATATTGCATTTTCTTGTCATAGAAGTGCTCTGAAAGGTACTCCTTCTGAAAATATCTCTTGAACTGCTTCCAAGTGAACTTTGTCTCATTAATGTGTTCAACTTTCTTCAGTTGTTCCCACTACATAGAATCTTTTCCATGCAAATAGTATGTGGCAATTCTGGTTTCTACGTTAGATTAGTAGCCGTGCAACTGAAAATACTTCATAATTCCAAAAAACCATGCTTCAACATCATATTCCCTTTCTATTTCAACATCAAAGGATGGTGGCTTAAGTTTCCTCAACTCTCCTTGCAAACTATCCAATTCATGCCTTCTTCTTTGGTGCCTAAAATGAGACACTTTTGGACTACTTATGGAGTCTTTAGATGCATATAATTTCCTTGCTGAATAAGGAGGTGAGTGATGTCTATGGATTATGCTAGGACTTATTGAATGGCCATCTCTTCTGTAGTTATCTCTTCTTTCATGATGCCTGCCTTATTCCTCTTGTCTTGAGTCTAATCCATTCTTTACCTGCCTATGCAACTGATTTAGGCTTTGCATCATTTGAGAATTTTTTTTTTCTCTCATCATCTTCTCATTGTCTTCTTTGTAACTATGCACTTCTATTCTCAAGTTTCTCACAGTCTCTATTAATGTTTCTTGTTCCCCTCTGCTCCTTTTCCCATTCGATTCCATCTCTGCATTACCGACACTGATATTTTGACGTTTGGCTTATTTCTCATGATTTAATCTCTCTCTCCTTCCTCCATGTCCCAAATATACATTCCTATCTTGAATTGATATGTTTATATCCCTTAATTATGAAAAATGTGCAAGCAACCATTTTTGTTAGAATTTTGCATATTATAGAAATTTGTCAATTAATGCTACATGCACTTTTTCTACTTAATTCATGAAGAATTATATCATAGTTCTCCCAATTCTAATAATTCCAAGTCATTCTTCTCTGAACTAACTTTTCAATGAATATTCTCTTTCTCAATTCTGATTCTTGAGAAGAAAGTTATTGATGTCAAAGGAAACGAAGGAATATCCATTAGCACATGCAACATAGCTTCAACGCTCAATGATCGTTCGATCATTCCTTCGAATTTAATATTTACTATGAGTCTAGTTTTATTTATATTAGATCATGATAGTCAATCTTCTTACTTTCCACCTAAATACGTAACACATCCTTGATGCATGGTAGTCATCTGATCTAGACCTCAGATTAATCTCTACCCTTGATCTCGTTTTCACATAGCTTGAACCTTCAACTCACAACCATTGTCTGATCAGATATTTGATTAGCCTCAGTCGTTGATCTGTTATATTGATGGTTTCACTGCGGGTATAAGACATATATTTCCATAACTCTGTAGCCTCCAAAATGCACATTGACATTCCATCGCACTCATTTTGCACCTACACTTAGACCCATTTCCAAGCATTTCTCCACGAGTCTAAGGAATATCATTTCATACTTTCGCGACCTCCAAAATTCACCTTCTTGTTCTGCCACACTCATTTTTCACCCATACTTAACACATTTTCTAAGTATTTCACTATGGGTCTATGAGACATCATGAGCCATCATATCTCTCACCCTCTGGACCGCCCAATCTGTGACAAGTGGCGATATCTTGGGACGTCGGTTCTCTCACCCTATGGGTTGTCCTATCTGTGACAAGTGGCAACCTTCTAGGCCATTCGATCAATTCCTTGTACTTAGACAATTTCTTAGATCTCACCATGATCCATGCCATCTCTGTCTGCCTGATTCATTCTTGAAACTTAGCAATTTCTAGAGACATATCTGTCCAACCAATTCTTGGTACTTAGTCATTTTTCAATATCTCATTGCAAGCTATGGATCTACGACATTCACCTGATTCATGTTACCTTATTCGTCCAAACAATTCTCCATACTTAGTCAATTTTCGAGATCTCATTGCACTCCATGGTTCTACAACACTTTCCTGATTCATTTGTGATCTCGTCTGTCCGACCAATTCTCCATACTTAGTTGATTTTTGAGATTTCACTATAGTTCTGTGATTCTACGACATTTTCCCAATTCTTGTGACCTGTCCATCCGACTGGTTCTCCATACTTAGTAATTTCTTTGTTTCTCACTATGCTCCACGAGACATCTTCATTCAACTGATCCCTTCTCGATACTTAGTCATTTCTTAGAGATCTCACCACGGATCACGGGTCTACAACACTTTCATTCAATATTCTGCAATCTTGTTCATCCGACTGATTCTCCATACTTAGTCGATTTTGGAGATTTCACCATGGGTCAACGAGTTCATGCTCATTGCTTCACATACTCTTGATTCTTCGTTGTGCTCACTATCTATGTGATTTCTTGAAACTTGGTCATTTTTCAATATCTCTTGTGCTGATGTTGTATATGAGGTGGCTTCAACGTGGAATTATTCTTCATGACATGGTATCGATACATGTGCTCACACGTGGAATATTCATAGTTTCTTGTTATAGCATTGACATGGACTCTCTCTGATGTGTCACTCATTAGAGGGAACAATGAGGGAAAAATGAGTGAACAACAAGGAAGAACCATGATGAAGAAAACCCCAAATATCCCAGAAGATGTGTTTATGAAATTACATGCAATAAAGAACCACATGGCATTTTTCCCAAGAAGCTCTTGTAACTACATATTTCTCTCTAAAATTCCAATATGGGTAAATAAAATATAATAAAAATACTTAGCCCCTTTAGCCCCCCCTCTCATGGAATCATAACCCCCTATAACTCTTGTCCTTGTCCGTCTTGCAACCAATGATGCTTTTTATAATTTGAAATGTTCAAGGTATTATATTTCTTAGGAACTTCAACCTATTTTAATTGTTCAGACGCTCCGACCTTTCATCAAATAAACAAAATACATTATTTAATCTGGGGTCTCATACACCAATTTGGTTTCTGGCTTGGTTGTGACCTCAAAATTAGATTATTATTATTATTATTATTACTATTACAATTGTCCACTACCTCTGCTCAAAATTCCTATTCGAACTCGACACCATCGAGCATGCTCCTTGATATTTACATCAGTATCCTATCCATCCTTTCTACAACCCCATTATGTTGAGGTGTGCATGGAGTAGCATTCTACCTTGTTATATTGCATTTCTTACAAAACTCCTCGAATTCATTCCTGTAAAATTATCCACTATTATCCATTCTCAATACCTTAATTTTCTTCTCTGTCTATTTTTCCACAAGAGCCTTAAACTCTTTAAATTTGTCAAAGAATTTAGATTTATTCCCAAGGAAATAAATCCATATATTCCTCAAGAATATATCTATAAATGATACATAGTACATATATTTTCCTAGTGATGGAATCGTCACAGGTCCAAACAAATCACTATGCACTAACTGTAAAATCCCCCCTACCCTCGTAGCACCAGAGGAGAATCTTACCCGTTTTTGCTTCACATACACACAAAGTTCACATAAATTAAAATCCAGAGATAAATTTGACATACCTTCAACCATAACTTTACCATGTAGTACTCGAAGGCCCTTCTCTCCAATATGCCCCAGTCTTTGATTCCACAACATAGTCTTTTCTCCAGAGAATGTAGGAGTTTTTTCTTCTTCAACTCCGATCTTAGGAACAACGAAAAATATTTCACCTATCACTATTAGTGCTTCCTAGTATGTTATACAAAGTTCCAATGTGAAATCCTTTCAGCAACACCATTTCTCCTCGATCCATCTTGGAAGTTTCCTTCTCAAACACTTTTTTAACCCCTTCATCTCTTATTTTGCTTACAAAAATCAAATTTCTACCGAATCTTAGAATGTGCATAAAAAAAGGAGTGTTATAATCCTACCACCCATGATACTCAACTTGTTTTTTTCTCATCCTACGATTTTGGTTCTCGATTCATCTCCTAGAAAAACATTACCCCCATCATATCTTTCATACTCGGAAAACCACTCCCTGTGAGGAGTCATATGAAAGAATGCACCTGAGTCAACCAACCATGCCTCATGATCTACATGTGTGCTTGAAGAATCAAAGTATACATCCCCCCCATCTACAAAGTTTTTTACTTTTGTAGAAGGAGCATCATCAAATCCCTTCCCCCTCTCAACACTTTTGGATCTACATTGTTTCTTGTAATGCACTTCTTTTCACATCTTCAACATACCTTTACTTTTCATCGAGATTTAGATATTCCTACAGATTTAGATCTCCCAATTGAGGAATTATTTTTATTTCTTTCCTAGGAGCATCCTCTTACAAATAAAGCATCTATGCTCTTGCTTTCCATTTGTTTCCACCACATCTCCTAAGACAACAAGGATGAGACCACATCATCGAAACTTAAAGTAGTTTCATTACTGCCTATGGCCACAACCAGACTATTCCATGAGTATGGTAAATATCACACTATTATGATACACTTATATTGATCCATGAACTGTCGTGGATATTTCGCTGGACAGTTGGTCACAACATGTCTAATAAAATACTAAAATCTTTACTGTGAAGGCTAATTTCCTTTAAATCTTAGATTCTTTGATTACTAGTTTTCTACTTAAAAATGTATGACATAGTTGAAATGAGAGAAATAAATAACATAAATAATACACACACCATCGAAAACTAAACACAAGTTATGACCTGAGAAATCCAATACGAGAGAAAACCCAGCTAGAAGGTGAGGTTGCTCTGCTCTTCTTCAAATGCAAGTACTAAGAAAGAGACACTCTATGTGGAGTTTCCTTTGACGCTATGGCTTGAATGGCTTGCTAAAAAATATTTCCTCGTATGTTATGCTCGCATAATACCATTTTTAAATGTTTTTCTCAGCTATGGAACAAGATACAATGCAAGAGAATGGAACCCCTTCTCCTCATGGTGGCCTGATATTTAACATAGCTCAATAGCCATCTAGGGTTAGGGTATTAAATTCCTCAACCCTCAATTAGTGATTAGGCTTATACATTCTATAATTTTCTATAAAATATACAACATGTCTATCCCCACACATTTAAGTAACAAGGGTTGACATGGAATCCACTCACACCATGGTGATCAATACAATAGGTCAACTTGCAGGGGGCATAACTTTTCCATACAAAATCCAATTGAGGTGGTTTTTGCAATGTTGGAAAGGTCCTAGTGTGTATAATATAGTTGGTGGAAAAAAATATGGTTTGGACCATAAAAAAATGTCATTTGATGCCTCAAAATAGCTCCAGAATATTTTAGACAATTTTTTGGATCCAAATTTCCAAATTGGGACCAATCGCTAAAATGGATTTGAAAGTTGATTCCTACAATTTTTTTCACCCATAAAGCATCGATATAGATAATAAATAATATAATGATCCAATCCGGATCATACCTACCCATTTAGGGATTCCTTTGGCCCAAAAAATATTTACATAATGAGGTGAGGAACATTTTCCTCTACCCTCTCTCTTGAGTACAACTTTGCTTTGCCTAGAAGTTGTCCTTCCAACCCAAGTTTCCAAAGGTCATGTTGTCCTATCTTGTAGTTCTGGATCAATTCTCCAAAGCTGTGTCCTCTTCCAACTCTGCTTAATCATCTAATGCTAATTCCTGTATGGAGGGTAGGACTTTCTCCTCCTCCTAATCTAACATGGAAGGCTCATACAATTTGACGTTCTCCACATTCACTGCAGAGTAAATGCACATGTATGGGGGTAGACCGAGTCTGTTGCCTTTATCTCCCACCTTTTATAATATATTGAAAGGTCCATACTATAGAGCCTTTATCTTGTTACTAGGACGTTGTAGTATCTACTTGTTCAGCTGTAACCAAACTATGTCTCCCACTTTGAGTGACTTCCCGCATTTGTGTTGATCATGTATAGTGTTGTATTTTTCTTGTGACTTCTACAACATCTCAAGTACTTGCAAATGGATTTTCCTAATCTTATCAACAATTTTTTTTCTCTCAATGCATCTTTTGTGAGGTCCTCCCTCACTCCTCTTTTTTGTCCGTACACAACATCCAAGGGTGAAGGTGGAAAATATCCAAAGCAAGTTTCAAAAGGTGACTTACTAGTAGAAATGTGAATTGCTCTATTATAAGAGTGTTGTATGTAGATTAGATTTCCATCTCAGGTCTTTGGATGCTTATGATTTTAACTCCTCAATAGTTTCACCAATTTCCTATTGACGAATTTTGTTTGACCATCTATTTGTGGATGGAATGTTGTAGACCTCTTCAACTTAGTGTCCATCTTCTCCAAAAATGTAGTCCAAATTGTACTAAGAAATATGGTATCCCTATCTGAGATGATGCTCCTTGGTATACCAAAGTGCACCTAGACCTATTCAAAGAACATGTTTTCTACTTCTTTTCCTTTGATGTTATTTTTACAAGGCATGAGAATGAACATCTTGCTAAACCTATCAACTACCACAAATATATAATCATGTCCCTTCCATGTTGTTGGTAAACCTCCCACAAAATCCATGGAAATGCTTTCCCAAGGTTGAGTGGGTATAGGTAAGGGATGGTATAGACCTTGCTTCATGTTATTAGGATTGTTGGTACAACAAAGTATACATCCTCTAATATATCGTGCTAAATCTTCTTGTATTAAGGGCTAGTACACATACTTTTGTAAGTTGACAATTGTCTTTCCAACACCAAAATGTCCTGCAACCTTGGAAGTGTGAGCCTCTTTGATAAGATGCAGTCTTCCACCTTTAGGGATATAGATCTAGTCGAGCAAACAATTATGGTAGTAATAGTCAACCTTGCTATCACCTTATTTTATTTGAATTTGGACCTATAGCTATTGAAACACCTCCTTGAATCCCTCATCTTTTGTGTATGCCTCTTTGTATGCATCATGGACAAAAGGCTCCATGTGCATAAGAGTTCCAAAGATGTAATATTGGATGTGGGTGGCCTTGAAAGCATGTCTTCCAACTTGTTTTTGTTTCCCTTCTAATACTTGATGACTAGATGAAATTGTTGTAAAAACCCCATCTACTTGTAATGTCTAGTTTGTTGTAGCTTACTTTTGGGCTTTCACATATTGTAGCGGTTGGTGATCTGTGTGGATGATGGTATCATTTCCCATCAGATAGTGCTTCCACTTCTTGACACATTGAACCAAGGAATATAGTTTCTTTTCATAGGTGGGGTAGTTAAGAACTTCCCCATGAAATATTTCACAATGATAGCATACATGCCTTCCTCGTTGCATCAAAATAACTCTTATGGCATACCCACTTTCATTTGTTTCCACATCGAAAGGTTTTTTCAAGTTTGGTAATGTGAGAACTGGTTCTTGGCTGATCTTTCTTTTCAACTCATCCCTGGTTCTTGGATGATCTTTCTTTTCAGCTCATCCCCCACTAGAAACTCTTACCACTCACTGTTGAGGCATGGAGTGGTGCAACTACTGCTGAAAATGAAGCTATGAACTTTTGAAAGTACTATGTTTCCCTAAAAAAACTCCTAACTTTAGTGACATTTGAAGGAATTGGCATTTTCATGATGGCCTCCATCTTTACAGGATCTATCTTGAAATCACCTCCATCGATCACATTCCCCAAATACACCAAAGAGTGATGAGAAAACTCACTTTTCTTGAGTTTATCCAGTAGTTGGTGCTTCTTTAGAGTCTTGTTGACCTACAAGTTTTGATCATATATTATGTAATTCTTCTTGTATAGTCCATTCCTAATTTTCCTCCATACTTAGAAAATTTTGAGATCATCACAACTTCCTAACACATTACATTGCTACACCTTAATTTCGTGACCCACATAATACTTACTTAACTTCCATGACTCACATAACCGTTACTTAATTTAGGCGATCTCCATTACACACTATATACACTCAAAATATTTTTGAAAGTGAAAATTCATTCGTGGGTGTGGAGCACTACCCCGCTCACTCCTCCATCTCTCTCTCTCTCACCCCACTATCTGACTTGTCTGCTTGTCCATGATCCCACCATACTGTGATCACGATTATCCACCATTATGCTTATCCCACTCATCCACCCTCCCTAGCCTCCCATTATCTTGTATTCCCGTTATCCTGCTTATCCCAATTGTTCACTTGTCCCACTCGTTCATCATCCCAATCATCTGTCACACTGCGGCACTTTACATCCTATCCTATCACGTTTCCCAACATGCATTAACTCATTCTTTCCATAAATGACTAGCACTCATATAATTCTAATACCTTTATTAATGATGAGTTTCTTGAGGAAAATTCCCATAAATATTAATACGAATTATCATTTAAAATCCTTGAATTAAGAGCTATGGAATGTGTTAAAATAAATAATTGTGTTTTGATAATAATAATTCTAAAAGATGTTGTTAAGTTTGTCATCTTGGCTAAATATGTTAGCTCGAAGAAAATAACATTTTTGTGGAGACATCGTCAATATTTTGGGATGAGAAGACCAGAGATTTTGGTGGTTAGAGGATTACGAGTATTATTCTACATTACCACTCCCGAGAAAGAATTTGAATAGGATTTGGACATCCAAAATCACATTAGCAGGTTGTGTGCCAGAGGTATACGATTTTAAGGAACTGATTTCATGGTGTATTGACAAGTTTGATAATGAAAGAAGAATTATTTAGTTATAGGGAGAATCACTCATCACTTTATCCCCCTCAATATTTAAAAGGATCTTCAAACTCCCTGAACCAACCATGGTTTCCAAGAATGTTGAAGTTGAATATTTCCTTAAGATGAAGAAAGGAGGATTCAAACCTCTACATTCATGTATGTTCTCTCCAACATTAAGGTATGTTCATCAAAGAACCCATACAAAGAAATGACATGGTTATTTGCTAGGATAACTAGATAGGAGTCCAGAGCTACTGTTCCCAAGCTTTCTTTGTATATATTGTATTTTTCAATTCATGAGAATTCCATCTTTGACTGGTCAAGGATTATTTCAAGTGATTTATCTTTTCAACTGAGAAATTTTTGCAAAAGTAAAAGGTTGTACATGTCTTCATATTTTATTTTCTCCATGACTTACTGTAACGTGTTCAAAGGCCTACCCTTGGACAAAAAGGTTAATTGTAAATTTGACCCTTACAAATGTGGTACCCTGCACTCTGGAAACAGAAATATACATACAATTTATATGAAGTACAAAATGATTTTATCTCTTCTTTCAAAAGGTTAATTTATGGACCCAATACATCAATATTATCTCTGGAGGTTGCATCTTTCTTAGCCTGAAAAGGAAGCTTCGAAGCCATGGAAAATTTTCGTATTATTAGACTCTATCGTTCACATGGAGAACCTTCATTCCTGCCATACTATGTTTCTGATAGATTATTTATAGTTGAGGTATGTAAACAATACAAATTTTGGGCTCACTTTTTAAATGAAAAAAGGATTTTTTTTTTAATCCCATTACCTTGGAAGATTGGGGAAATAACTGTGAAAAATATTTCCCATCTAGATGAAACCTCAACTCAATTTGATTTATTTAACCTCCATAAATATAATGAGATCAATGGATTTGAAAATCGATTATTCATGATCTATATGACATCAGTAGGATATAGCGTGTCGTTTGCCAATACATTTTTATTTAGAGAAGAAGAAGGTGACAATCAAAATCCTCAAGGGTTACCTGCGGAAAAACTGAAAGAAGATATCGAGACAGCAGTTAGTACCAATGACCATCATAGACAATGAGGACGAGTTGTATATTAAGTAAGTTGACCTTCCTCGAATATTTCCCAAAAAAGTGGCTCAACCAAAGGAAAACCCCAAAATTCAATTCAAGAATAGAAAAAGTATTTCATTGGTTCCGCTTTAATGTCCATGTTTGATCCAGGTGGATATCAGTGGCCACCCATCTCTTCCAACTGGCTCACATACAAATTTCATATTGGCATTTACAATTTTTGTCTTAGCAATGTTTTTCTAGCTTTTCGGGTCCTAAACTTCCGGGTCTGTTTTGAGGCCCTAAACAATGTTTTTTGGGCCCACCAGAATCACATTGTAGGATTTTGTTAAATTATGTACCAAGGCAAGTGTTTCTCTTCCCTAGGCCCTAAGGGGGAGAAATTGCCGAATATGGGTCTTAGTCAAATTAATTTGTGAGATGCAAATTAAAAG
>SNQJ01S0213854.1:0-15699 GCA_010110895.2 Picea sitchensis | reverse complement strand
GTCTCTTGTGATTGTGTATTTCTCAGTGATCTTGGATTATGCTATTGTTATCTAATGAAATGCAAACAACTATAATAATGGCTTAAACATTAACATGTAGCATATGCGACATGGTGATGTAGCATATGCTGTCGAGTGCCTCATTACCACCAAGAGAGATTCAAATGGCAGAGAGCAGTATCATCTCAAGATCAGGGCACTTCTGAGTCAGTATGAGCCAATATTTTGACCGATACCACTAGGGAGACCACCAAACAAAGGGTTTGAGCACACTATTGAGTTAGAGGCAAGGGCAACACTAGTGACCACTGCACCTTATAGACACCCTAAAAAATTCAAGGACGAGATTGAGAAGGCAATCAAGGAATTGCTTGCGATGGGGCACATCGGGCCCAACACGAGTCCTTTCGCTTCTTCAATTGTATTGGTACTGAAGAAGGATGGCACATTGAGGATGTGCATAGATTATCAGGCCTATTATCGCACACTATTTACTTGCCCAAAGTCCAAGGCAAGTGAGGCAAGATTGACATAACAAGGGGGTGACCTATCACTGTCACCTTAATAGGAAACCCCTTTCTATTTAGGAGCATGTTGAAATTACCCCAAGGGAGACATCCCTAGTGACCTAAAGGGCTGATGAAACTAAGGTAAGGATGCAAGAATAGCCCCCTCTCACTAGTCACTCAAGTTAAAAGGTATTTATATCTTAAAGAGATGAAGCAAAAGTAATGGATGAGGTGTACATGCCCAGAACAAGACAACAAGCAAAAATATGGCATTTTTCAAGTACAAAATGATGTTAGTGCTTCAATAAGACAATGAACCTTTGAAATATACGCTAGCTGATATAAAATTGCAGCAATATGAAAGTTTACAACAGTAATTAGTATTTTAAAACAACTGCAAGAAATATGCCTCAGAATTGCTTGAAAAGACAATGAAAAGTTAGCTTTTAATAGACAAAATGATAATCAATTGTCACATGCAATTTCTGAAGGCCCTATCTAGCATAAAAGGTCAGTTTTGCAGAAAATTTGCAGCAGTTAGATGACTGTAGCAATCTTTTGTAACAACAACAAATATATTTGTGATCTAGGCTAAACTAACGTTAGAAATAGTTAGTAAAAGCTTAGGAGAAGAGTGTTTGAGTGTTTAATCAATCCTTCAACAAGAGAGGCTAGAACTAGTGCCTTCTAGGGCTTGTGAAGTCAAGTGGACAGCTTCTTCTAAGGCTGCAAATCCATTTTGATAGTGCACAAAATTCTAAGAGGGAGAAAGCATATGAGAAGTAGTAACTTAAGTCCCCCTATGCATTTTCCTCAAGAAACAAGATACTAGGGTATAGGAAATTGTAGGCCCTAACACCTTGCTCTTCTTAGGCTTCTTATGTGATAAAAACTTAGGCAAGGACAACTAGGTCAAAACCTTAGAGTGCTAACAAACTAAGGCTCTAGGGTTTCACTAGTCACTAGATCAATTCAATGAAAGCTTGGCAAAATAGAAGGGGCTAAAGGCCCAGAGGGTAAAGTAGCTGGCAAGAGTTAAAAGCCAATTTTGAAACCTTCGAGATGCTTCGCCCAGGGATCCCCGAGAAAGCAGTGAAAATATTCTTAGTAAGAAAAGGGGAGCCACAAGATAACATACACTCAAGTTACTAGTTGATGGATAGGAGGTCTCATCATGAGCCGACCTATTATGACCATGGGCATGTAGCTGTATGACACTACCACCTATCTGGTCACCAAACCAGGGTAGTGGCTTTTGGTGGCATAGCAAGAGAAAATTGGTCTCATCACGAGCCAACCTTCTCATTTCCGTGAAATGTTTGTGGATAATGCTGTCACCTTTGGTCGTCAAGCCAGGATAGTGGCCCTCAACTATTTCCTTGAAGCACAAGAGCAAAAGATCAAAAGAAATAAAGCTAAGAGTGAAAGACAATAAATGGGATATGAAACAATTGCATCCATGACAAGGTGCAACTCGCCCTCCACAAAGGCACCCACAGGTAAGACTCTACGTTTCCCTGTTATCACATGCACCCCATGCTCAAATATTTACCCCATGCCACCTCATACACTTACATGACTTGGACTAGACTCGACTTGGGAAACACCCCAAACTTAAGAGAGGTTAGCCCAATAGGACACCCTGAGACCCTCTCCAAACCTAACTGGTCAAATTGCATAACGTCTTTGAGCATTTGTTTGGGGTTAAGGGGGTTTGATGCACATGTTCGGGTAATTTAATTATTAGATGTGATTTATATGCTATGATCCTTGTGACTTATAAACCCCTGGAGGGCATACTTGTTGCTGCAGGACCTTGCCCGATGGACAGGTACACATGAGGGAATGATTAGCTCAGACCTTCATGGGGGCTCAAAGCCCACAGATGGATGTTGGAACCCCAACTAGGGGTAAGAAGAGATTGAAGGCTTGCACTGGATGAAGGAAGGGCGTTTACTTTGGAGATACTCTAGCAGGACTAGATGGACGAGTTCCACCTCTCTACACTTGGACGATGGCCTTGGAAGGCCTAGAGACCACCCACCTAGCCCATGACGTTATCATTTGGGGGCTAGGGTTTCATGGAGGTGATGTTCTGGTGAAAGAGGGGTGCCTGGCACAACGTTTGGCAGTTGATGGTGTGATTAAGCCTTGGAGGGGTCAATGTTCCACTTTTCAGTGCTAGACGTTCCCCATTGGAGCTCAACGTTACCCTAGAAAGGGCATGACGTCACCCTACTAGGGTTTATTGATGTAATTTTGTTTATGTTTGTAAATTAGGGCAAATTGATCAGGTCGTCCCTGTAACTATGAACTAAAATTAATTTTAGGTTAAATTTTGTATAAATAAGCAGAAAGTGACATTCATTTTCATCACAACTTGTCATTGGAGACGAGGTCTGAAATTTGCGCCCTATTAGGGTTATTGGCTGAAATTGTGAGGCAACACTCTTGTTTAAGGCTCATCTTCGCAACTTGGATCAATTTTTGAAGTTTTATGGTGATCTTGCATGGTATTCTCATGATTATTCTTGGTGCAAGTAAGTGAAATCTGCAATTTGTCATCTATTGAATGGTTGATTGTATGGTTGTATTTGCCCATACAAGATTATGAAATTGCATGGTGTATTTAATGCTTGATGTAAGAAACTTAAGTTGCTACTTTCTTACTTTTTATTTGCCAAGCTTTTCACTAAATTGATATAGTAACTTGTGAAACCATAGAGCCCTAAATTGCTAGCACTCTAAGGGTTTGCATTTGGTTATGGTTGCATAAGTTCTACCCCATAAAAAGGCTAAGGAGAGCAAGGTGCTAGGGCCTAGAAGTGCCTACACCCTAGCACTTTGTCTCTTGAGGTCAAAATCTAGGAGGACTTAAGTTACTACTTCTCCTAGACTTTTTCTCTCTTAGACTTTTGTGTATCATCATTAATTTACAGCCTTAGAAGAAGCCACCCTCTTTGACTCCATTACCCTTGAAGGCACTAGTCCTCTTCTCTTGCTTCTTAACAAGACTCAAGTCAAACTCTTTCACTTGATACTCTACTAATCTAATAACCTAGCATAGATTACTAACCACTAAGTCTGCTGCCACTAATATCACTGTTACGGCCTCTTCTTAGCAGCCTTGTCAAGCCTATTAACTAAGTAAACCAACCCAGAAATTGCACAAGCCAAAGCACTATCACTTTCAGGCTTTGAACTATCCTTGCTACTATTCTAAAGGTGCATTTCTGAAGCTGTCATAAATCACTTTGCTGCTATTGTAACTGGCTACAGCCACATTTTGCAGCCCTTATCAGCCCATGCTAACAACAAAACTTCCTAGAAACTTGTGCTAGGCAAATTGCTATCATTAAGTACTAGAAGTGTGTGTTATTGCCTTAAAAAAGTACTTTTTCTGAAGTGGTTTGCTGTTGTTATAGCTATTAAATTGCTGCTGTTATAAACACTTTGACAACACTTTTTTTAAGTCATTTATTGACTTGTATTTATCTTGAAAATTGTGAGTGACAAAGCATTATCAAGTTTGCAAGACCCTTGTATCTTTTCCTTGTCATCATATCTTGCAATTTTCAAGATACATTTCTGCTATTGTAATCTCATCTATAATAACTTGTTCTGGCAGCACATAATTTGTTTAAGAAGTCATTGATTATAATTGTTGCTACTCACGTTTGATGTTTCATTGGTAAAGGGCAGGTACAAATCCACTTTCACTTTCCCTTGTCCCTTTGAACTTTACCCAAGTAACTTCTTCTGTTGAGTGACCTAGAGAGAGGGGTGGTTTTTCATCGTGTCTTTCTGCCCTTTATGAACCAACTATGTCTTGGGACGTCTCCCTTAGAGTGAGGTTTTCCTCCTCCTAAAGAGAAAGAGGTACCCTATTGGGGTGAAAGTGATAGGGTTACCTCCGTGTTACGTCAATCTAAGCCTACTTGTGTTCAGGCCTTGGGCAAGTATAGATTGTGTGATAACAATCCCAAGCATCAAGGAGCTAGGCTTGTGCAATTGAGGAAGGCTATTCACCGTCACCTCGGTAGCTCTTCCTCTCTCTTTTGGTTGGCTCTTCTCCAACTCAAGGGGGCCTTCCCTGAAGGTAGGATTGCTAAGGCTATAAATGTTGAAATATTTTAACTGCAAAGAGTATTCTATTTATTATTGAGTTATTATTAATTAGATCAATCCCCTTTTGTGGATTGATCATGTCGGGCTTTGTAAATGACCAAATCCCTTTTTGTGGATTGGTCAAACCCTAATTATATCATTTTAATTAAGAAGTCGGCCCCCAAGCCTAATTAAAGTGGTTTTAACCACTAAGTGAAGAGGTTGGCCCTGCTCAGTGAAGAGACACCTCCCTAGTGCTTGCCAGCTAGTACAAATAAGAGATGTTAGCGCCTCATTAGCACACTCACTCAACTCACTCATCTAGTGTGCAAGTTTGAAGGAAGTTGCAGTTGCCAGTTACCAGAAGAAGGAAGAGAGAGGCGCATTGCTCAGTGTTGGATATTCTCTAGTGCTTTGGTTTATTGTCTTGGCATTGTATTGGCTATCTATATTAAGGAAGTTTTTGCTGGGTTTTCTCCCCCATGAGGGTTTCCCGGGATAAATGATGTGTATCTTGTGATTGTGTTTCTCTCAGTGATCCTACATATGCTATTATTGTCTAGTAAATTGAAAAGAAACTTAATAGCTTCTCTAAAATTAACAATAAAGTGGAGGCCCAAGCTGATTTTGTGAAGAGTTAACCTAAGCAAAACAAATGGTTGTAGCAAAAATGGAATAAATGAGTGGTGTGGGAAAGGAATATGAATGTAGAAACCCCAAGACCAAGAGCCTAATCACACCTTGGGCAAATGGAATCATGGGAGCATAGATCAAATAGGGAAAGTGCATGAGAATGTAAGGCAATAGGGGCTGCTATGCATGCCACAAATCAGCCTTAGATTGCTGATTTTTATAGTAGAAAATTAACTTGAAAGGCTATAGGTGCCACAAGCATTTATCATAAATGTGAGGTTATGTTAATCTAGCAAAAAATTGGTTTATTATATGAAAGGATAACATAAGCAAAATAGAAATAAGAAGGGTAAATCCTCACATTATTCTATCCAAATGATACATGGTTCATTACAAGGCATTCATAACATGCTACAAGGATTTCCTAATACAAAAATAAGCATGTGGAAAGTAAGTGCACAAAGAAAGCCTCACATAAAAAATAATATACCTCCAATCTTCCATTAGGCTCCAAGCAGGTGAAGTACAAATGATGTCCAAGCCTAAAATATTTGTGATTTTTTTTTGGCGTGATGTCAAAAGGATATGCTATTTAGAACAATTGGAGGTTAAGCAAATCTCCTAATAAACTTATGAGAACACAATGTATTCATATGGTATACTGATATATATAGTGTTATATGCTTTCTTCCCTTGGATAGATGTGTTGATTTAAGTTGTTCATGTATGCCTTATTATTTTACTTTAGGGCTTACATATGAAGCATTACTTTTCATTAACAGGGCATATTCGAAGCTGGTATTGGTTCTCAGAACACGGTGTGATAGTTTACAATATCTCTGGAAATCGGTTTTGTGAAATCATTGGCAGGCAGCATAAGAGCAATCATGGTGAGTTCTTGATTGTCAATCCATCTTTGCGTGACCAATGGAACACACTATGTGTTTCTTTATTTTCTGTTACGGTCTGATTTCAATGCGGTGGTGTAATTCTAAATTTTAAAGTTATCTGTATTTTTTTCATGAGCTTTGTTTGTTGTTTAACCAAATGATGGGATCATTTTCAACCATGGAAAGCAACCACTACCCTTGAATATCTTTCATTATGTAGACTTTGTTTCCAAGACAGGATTCTAAAGTTGTGTGACAATTAGTGAAAAGGATATTACAAAATAACTTTTGTCTGTCAATTTATTAACAACTGTCTTATAATGGAGGTGGTGTGAACATGTTCCTATCTGAAACATGACAATTATAGCTATATTTAAATGTTAAAATTCCATGTCATTTTAAACCATAGTTGCACTGATTCTTATATTGGATGCACCCAAGCGACACAATCTTAAGCCATAGTGATAGAAGAGCCTTGGCCAGTGTTGAAGTGAGGTTTTGGATTCTCCCTTCCACTTACATTAGGTATTTTTGTGAGAAATCAGTTATCCAGTATTTGCCATACATAAGGTAATTCTCTAATTAAGGGTTCATGGATTTTCCAGACTAGATTGATTTAGTTTTATGATTTACAGTATTTCCTTTTGTTAAATTTGTAGCAGCTGCAAGAGCCATTCTCCGGGAGGATGGCAAAGACCCTAGCCGAGATCTAGGGCCCCCAACGCACTCCTGGGGTACTTGGTCTGGGACCAAATAGTCAGTGCCATGGCAAAAGACCCTTGTTAGGGCCCCCAGTATATGACTAGGGTTCGTGGTTTGGGACCAAGTAGTGAAAGTCCCTAGATATGTCTAGGGCCCCTGGACATGGTCCAGGGTACCCATGCCTAGGGCATGGGTTGATCCTTGGTCTTGTACCTTGGTGCATAAGACCCCAGAAATGTTTTGGGGCAACTTGATCCTTGATCAGGTACTTTGTTGGTGTATGACCCTCCTTGAAGGTGGGCATGACCACATGAGGGATGTATCCCATATGCAATGATGATAAAATTAAAAAAGTCACTTTGAGAATGAATGAAAAAGTATTGCCACCCAGTCACCCTTGCCAAACCCTCTTCACCCTTGTTTGTATTTATTTGGGGTTTTGTTTTTTCTTTAGGGGTTATTGTAAAAGTATTAATTAAAATGTTTTAATTATAACATGTTTAAATTAATTAAATTAAACATGTTATTTTTAATAGTTACTTTAATTATTACTACCCTATTTGTACCCTAGCCTAAAAGTATAAATAGAGGACTACCCCCCCCTTTCCTCTCACACTTTTCATTTATGCTCTTGTGCTATCCTTCTAAGGTGAGCGGATCTCTCCTTCTTTTGCTGCGGCCCCCTTTTGCAACTGCTGTTGAAGTTTTTCTGTAGTAGCTCGGCCCCCTTTGAGGCTTTTTGCTGTGATGTGGTAGTGCGGCCCCTTTTGCAACAGTGACTGAGTTTTAGTGACAGTTCGGCACTCCTAAAATCTGATCAGTTCTCAGCTTCTTGGTTATGAACTTATGCCTCTTGCTTGGGGATGAGTTAAGGCTTGTTTGCAGGGCTGCTTTATGTGGCTGCTTCCTGTGTGTTGAGGATTGGAGCTGCTGCCATCTTCTACAGTCCACAGACCTTCTTCTAAAGGCTGCCGTCTCCCTTCTAGTGCTGTTCAGTTTGAGCCGTGACCTTCCAGCATTGATCCGGTCCCTTTTTCCTTGAGCCGCGGCCCCCCTTTCAAGCTGCCTGTAAACTCTGTCTTGTGTGAGGGTTTTGTTCAGCATGGATGAGGGTTTGATCTCAGAATTTCTGTGGGGTATTTAAGTGTTGTTCTCTTCATTGGTGGCAAGAAATTCTACTCATCTCTTGGTAAGAGATCTAACCTATATGGTAGATCTATGATCCTAATTTTTTCTGAGCATAAGTACAAGTGGAATCACATCTCTAATGTGTGGCTATGTCTTCTTCAGAGGTAAGACTACAAGACAAGGTAAGTGATCTGTTCTTGTTTATTAGTTCTCTGTTTTTAAAGTTGTTTATAGATATAGATCAGATCTGAAGATTAAATTTAGTTTTGACAACTTTATCTATACAGATCTACATTTCTAGTTAGATCTATTAGTTTTTGTTTGATCTATATCTGTCATTACCTAGATCTATGGTTGCTTAGATTTGACTATCTACTTCCTAGTTGTTGTATGGTTCAGAACTGTTTGTCTTTCACTTAGATCAGCTTGCTTAGATCTTAGTGAAACTACTGTGATCTGTTTAGAAAGAAATTATTCTAGTTCTGCCTATGATCAGTTTGCTCGCTTGTTCTTAGGATAGATTTATTTCAGTTCCTTACTGTTCACACTAACAGTTTCAAAAGACAGTGTTTTTCTGCATTACCTCTAAAATCTAACACCTTTGATCTGCACAAGAGTTTCTCAAGCAATTTTTTTTATAAAGGTATTGCTGATGAAAAGGATTTTTCAAATTTAGGACACATGGTGTGACTATAGGCCCTACTCTTTTTTAAGGATAATTGGGGAATTGATTACATTTTCTTTTTGCTTTCCAGCATATTCTAATATTAGTCTGGAGTCTAATATTTTTTTGGTAAAGTTTTCAAATTATGGCATCTAGAGTCAGCGATGGGTTATTCACAACTTGAATCTCTTTCAGGAGCATTGATTTTCCAAAAAAATGGGAAACCTTCTCCAATTCATGAATTATAAATGTGCAAAAATTGCGTAAACTGATGTGATTATTAGACATTACCTACGTTACTTTGTAGAAATTCAGGATTGATTTTGTCATATGATGCTGTACTTTATTTTTCTTCCTCCTCTCTCACTTCAGACATTTATGACCTCAAATGTTTGCTTTAAAGTAGGTGGCAATGGTTAATTGAAAAAGTGTAGAAACTGGCTCTGTGGTTCAACTTTAAAATAGCAAGATCAAACAATTTATTGTCATTAAGATAATGATGTTAAGCTTTATAAAATAGTTGAATCTTGTGCTAATTAAGAAAATACACAGTGGCACTTCTTACTAGACTTAGGGTCTGTCTAAAGTACTTCAGGTGCAGTTTGAGAGTGTATTTCTATAGCACCAAATAGTATTAAGCATGAACAAATTGTTGCAAAGAGGATATATCAGGAAAGATGTGGATATATTTCTAAAGAAATTCAACTTTCTATTCTGACTAAAGCAGATCGCAAGCAGTTTAAAAGCATGGTGGGCCTATGCGGCTCACAAGGAATGGTTGAATAATCTGGGCACAAAGGATAGTAAACAGTCTAAGCAAAGTTTCCAAACTAAAAGGATTGGGTATATTCATAAACGAAGACTTTATCCCATAAGACCAAGCCAAATTGAAAATAGAAGTTTGGAACACAGGGTTCTCCAAGCCAAATTGAAAATAGAAGTTTGGAACACAGGGTTCTCTCATTATCTTTATGCAACTCGTTATCACATAAAATCACGATTCATTCCATCTCCAGATCAAATAGACGTGTCAACAACTCGTGAGCTATATGGCTTCACAACTCCGCGGAATATGGATGTAGCAATGTATTCCGCTTCTGTTGTGCTGAGAGAAATACTAGATTGCTTCCTCCTCTGCCATGAAGTCATGGTTGACCCCAGACTGAAACAACATCCTAAAGTGCTCTTTTTGTCAGAAACACTTCCAACCCAATCTGAATCAGTATGACCAATTAGTCTGAAGTCTTGATCTCCATTGTAGCAGAGGCCAAAGTCCAACGTACCCTTAAGGTATCTCATCACATGTTTTGCAGCAACAAGGTGAACACGTCTGGGCTCTACTAGATACTGACTCAAGGTGTTCACAGCAAAACATATATCTGGCCTGGTATTTGTCAGATACATCAACGATCCAATGATTTGTCTGTACAGCGTAACATCAACCAATTCTGACGAAGTATCAACTAGGAGCTTCAACTTTGTTTCCATGGGTGTGTTCATGGATTTACACTCCAACATATAAAACCTCTTCAATATTTCAACTGCATACTTCCCTTGGTTGAGGAAGATCTTCTCTAGGCTCTTCCAAACCTCAAGACCTAAGAAATAGTGCATTAGGCCTATGTCTTTCATTTCAAATTCTGCAACGAGCTTCTTCTTACAATCATTGATGAGATTTTCTTCTCCGGTCAAGAATAAGTCATCCATATACAACAACAATATAACTAGCTCATCATTCATAACCTTGAAGTAAAGGTTAGAGTCAACTTTACTCTTGGTAAAGCCCAAACTCATCAGGAAACTGTCAATTCTTCCATACCAAGCTCTAGGAGCTTGCTTCAATCTGTACAGTGCCTTCTTCAACCTGCAGACATGAGTCTTTTTGTCTTCAACTTCAAACCCTTGGGGTTGTTCTATATACACTTCTTCTTCAATGACACCATTCAAGAAGGTTGTTTTCACATCCATTTGGTGTAACTTCCACTTCATCTTAGCTGCAAGGGCTATGATGGTTTTGATAGAAGTGTATCTAGCTACAAGAGCAAACATCTCTTCATAATTAATGCCTTCCTTTTGAGAAAATCCACGAGCTACAAACCTTACTTTATGTTTTTCAATACTCCATTAGCAACATGCTTTATCTTGTATAACCATTTGGAAAATACCACGTCTTTTCTCTTCGGTCTAGGAACTATTTCCCACACATCATTCTTTATAATGGATTGGTATTCTTCTGTCACGACATCTTCCCATTCTTTGTTCTGAATGGCTTCTTCAAAGCAAGTAGGCTCTTTCTCTATGAGATCACACATCAAAGCCATATAACTGGAGAATGGCTTAGGTTTCTTAACTTGTCTCATGGTTCCTTCGCGGGCACCATACTTCTCTCCATCCTTAATAAGTTCCCTTGCCCAAGCTGGCTTTCTCTTGTGAGGGATCGTCATCCGGGGAGAGAGAAAGGTACATTGATTGACTGTTAGGCCTAGGGTTTACTTCCAGAATCATTCTCTGTCAAGGGTAAGGTGCTCGGGGGTGGCTTCCGACTATGGTTGGGTGACAATATTGCTCTATTGTCTATGGTTAAACGAGCACATCTATTCTTTCTCACAGGTTATGGGCCCACCCTATCTTCAGACAGTCTAACCGCTGGAAGATAGATTGGGAGGATTTGCTTAATTACAGTTGCAGTTTCAGCCAGTTGTTGCTGCAACAATGAAACCCTAACTCTCTTGTTGAGGCACCTTAAGTGAAGAGATGGACCTAATTTCTGGATAGCCTAGTGTGCCCTAGCCTAGCGCACCTCTTGGTACTCTCGAGTCTCAGCAAGCTAAGATGCCAAGTTTGAGTTTTTGGTCAAAGGTTGACCAAGTCAAAGCAGTTATGACTTACTCTATGAAGTCAGAAAACAAGTTAGAAAGGGCTTCTAACTTTAGAGCGTGGAAGACAAGGATTGACCTCATCCTTGCCAAGAATAAAGTGTTGGATATCGTGAAAGGAAAGATCGTGGAACCATAGTTCAAAGAAGGATAAGAGAAGGAACCTCATAACGTTGCAGTTATGGAGAAGTTCAAAGACAATGACATCAATGTCATGAGTATCATAGTGGACTCTATAAAAGACCACTTGATACCCTACATCTCCCATCTTGACTCATCTGAGAAGATGTACGATGCCCTAATAAACCTCTTCTCAGTCAGAAACATTGGACAAGTAACGAGTCTGAAGAATGAGCTCCGTAACATGAAAATGAATGATGACGACAACATAACATCATACCTTATGAGAATCTCTCTGTTAAGACATCAACTGCAACCTATTGAAGAAATCATTTCAGAGAAGGAATTGGTAAATATAGTACTGAATGGTCTTCCCAAGACATGGGATGCATTTGCTGCAAGCATGAACACAAGGAAGGAGTATCCCACATTTGAAGAACTTTGGACTTGCTGTGCACAAGAAGAATCAAGGATTAGTGCAAAAGAGAAACCCCAAAAGAAATATGATGATCAAGCCTACACAACAAGGTTCAAGAATTTCAGGAATAAAAAGAAGTTTGGCTCAAGGAAGAAACCAAATCAAGAGAAAGATATGTCAAAAATATAATGCTTCAACTGTCGAAAATATGGTCACTACAAAAATCATTGTCCCGAGTTAAAAAAAGGAAGGAAACACACAAAGCATCAGTTGCTGAAGAAAGGGAACCTTCAAAGAAGGCCAAGCAGGATAAAACAAACTTCTTCTTCTAAGACAAGATAACAATATTCTTCATAATTCTTGTACATACCATGTTTACATAGTTTCTGTACATATCTTGCATATCTATTTCTTAGAAGATAAAATGTTCAAAGAGAAACAATTTCTATGGAAGAATAACAAGATAAGGATTGCCATCATGATGACTACAAGTCAAGCAATACACATGAAAAGATCAAGTACATTGACAATCCTTGGTAACAATTCCTATGGAAGCTATTAACATAAGTAACAGCTGCAAGATAAGTCGAAATCAGAATCAAACTTGAAGAAACATGGAAGAAGTAAAAACAAAAAGAAGTCAACAATCAAAAGGAAATTAGAAAAAGAATCGTGACACTTTGCAGAAGGCAATAAGGATGCAGACAGAAGCGTGGACTCTCCTAGATGGAGGGAGCTGATTATATAATTCCAAAAGAAGAGCATGCATTCATGCATGAAGCAAGGATTAGGAGGGAGATAATCCTAAATAATATGATCCATTGAGGATTATGAAGTATCTATCCATGTTCCCATCATTGGTAGCAACCATGAAAAGCAACACGTGTTTAGTTTGACTTTAGAAGAAGTCTTCTTCAAAAATAAGCCTTAAAGTATCTCTGGTTGTCCATCCACATCCATGATCTTATGATGAAAGGAAGAAGTCAGAATCTTCAAGGCATGGAATCTATAGAAAACTCCACGAACCCAAGAGTTAAAGAGAAACATGAGGAAGAACATGAAGATTCCAAGAGAGAATGAAAAGCCAGAACAACCAGTCATTATATCGAGAATCACAAGACTACCAACTTGGTTTTAACCCACTAGAAGCAATCAAGCAGAAGAAATGGAAGTTGTGATGAAGAACAGTGTATGAAAGACTTATGAATGAAAGCATTGTGAGATTCAGAACTAGAGGTTCTCCCAGATGGAGGGAGAAGACTATGATAACAGCTTGTTCCAGTAACCAGACATACCTATACCTGAGCCATTATATCTTCTGCAATATCCATGCATTGGAGTTTACATCAGATGAATGTAAGGACTGTTCTCCTCAACATAGTAATTGAACAAGAAGCGTATGTAGAGCAACCTCAAGGTTTTGAGGTATACCAGAAAGCTACCCTTGTATGAAGATGGAAGAAGATCTTGTATGGATTCAATCAACTTGGTGCAAAGCCTTTCATGCACAACAGAAGCGTGGTGAAATCTTTCTATGACAGAGATCATAATGGTTACTCAGAAGTTCAGGATGATGGATTGCTAATCCATGACAAACTCTCATGATGACAGAAGAAGTGCTACTTGGATATGTTTTAGTTTGAGAATTGCCACGATGTCATGAGCTACCAGGAAACAAAAGTGCTGAATTCAACCATGATATATTGTAATGATCAGAGCTATATGAAGCCTTCAGAGAAAACCAGTGTTCCAGACAGACTGAAGTACATTGAGATCAAGCATTACATTCTCTGTGATGAAGTCCAGAAAAGAGAAGTGGTTCTCCAATATATCTCCACATATGGGCAGATAGCAGATATTTTGGTAAAGCCTCTGTTCAAGATGAAAAAGTTTGCGTACTCAAGAAACAAGCTGGAGCTCGTGGAGACGAATTCCTTATTGAAAAAGGAAGAGATTACTCCCAGGTTGGGAGGGAGCACTGATGTGTTATTGATTTATGGACAATCATTTTTCAGTTCAAAAAATGGTCCAGGATGAGCAGTTCCTTTCCATTTCGGAAAGTGGTTTGATATTTTTGACGAACAGACATTTTCCAGTTCGGCAAATGGTCTAGATCGGACTGTCATTTTCGTAATGAAAATGGTTCGATAGATTGCTGATGTACCATAGACAACGATTCCCCTTGTGGCCAATGTGGGGGAATGGTCTAGGACAGTCTTTCTTCTTGGTAGTCACTCTCAGTAGTGGTCAAGTAGAATGGTCCACCTCGCCGGCCAGTCATTCTTTCGAAGTTCACAATTGTGAGCAGTTTCGAAGAATGGTCCATTTTGGAGGTTGGTGTAGGACAGTCATTTCCTTAGGAAATGGTCCAGACAGTCATTCCCTAGGGCAGACTCATTCTCTCTAGGTTGCACTTTGTTTAGTGCCGGAGGAATGGCCCAGTTAGGTGAATGGTCCAGGTTCAACAATCAGGGACAAGCATTCCCTAGGGCAGACTCATTCTCTCCAGGTTGCACTTTGGTTAGTGTCGGAGGAATGGCCTAGTTAGGTGAATGGTCCAGGCTCAGAAATTAGGAAAGTTATTCTTCTATGCTTGAGAAGAGTAGTCCAGATAGCTCATGGCTGATGTTTTACTTTTTGAGGGCAGATGCTCTTCCATATCTCACAGATGTCTGTGGAAGAATGGCCCAAATGACTCAGTTTATATCATGATATTGTTTTCTGTGTAGGTTGATATCAAATGATATGTGTTATCGCGCAATTTGTAGCTAGGATAAAAGGCTACAAGGTAGAGGGCCAAACTGGCGTAACGGGAACCTATCCCACCCAATGTCACCACGATGGGAAGGTTCTTTCTCTTTAGGGAGGCTAGGCCCAAGGGAGATGTCCCCGGTGACCTGGGGTTTTGAAAGGGCAAAGGATAATAGGACAAGAACAAGTTCCCCCTTTCACAGATCACCGCCAATCAGATAATCCTGGCTAAACAACCAATAATAAAGTACAACCAAAGAAAAGAAAAGCACCTGCGTGAGACAATACAACAAGGAAACTGATATGTGCAATCCTGGTTAGTACTTTAAGTATATTAAAGACTATCTGATATTCAATATGAGCAATTAGAAGTAAATGTTGATGGAGTCAATGTTTACAAAATGGTAATGGCAGTAATGTCACTTCATCAATAAATACTAGGATGATACAACATTCAATACAACAAACAACCTCTTTAATCAATTAATGCCTTCAACTATCATTCAATTGCTTACAAAGTGAAACGTTGCTGTATCAAGATGAAATAACCAAGGGTGACGTCAGTAGTCCAGGTTTAGTAGGGTTAGCTAGAGTTTTAGGGTTAGTATAGTTAGGGTTTCAAAAGGCTTAAAGAGTTTGTTTGTGACCAAATTCACTTCAGCACAAGGGGTCTTGGAGATCAGTGCCTTAAAAAGGGAAGATGGAGTTAGCTAAGTGAAGGACGCTGAAGCTGATGGAAGTAAGGGGCAAAAACGATTAGCTCATAAGGTCAAGACAGGAGGGTTTAAGAGGGAGAGTGTTGCTAAGGCAAGGCTCTTTCATCAAACCCTAAAAGAAAATGACCCTAGGTGTAGATAACCTAGGCCTGGGACGTCCTCTTTCTCTTGAAGTCAAAATGGTA
>SNQJ01S0213853.1:0-15699 GCA_010110895.2 Picea sitchensis | reverse complement strand
TGTGTGTGTGTGCTTCATCAGTTTATGAACCTCATGTTGAAAAATTAGATAAGTTGGGAAAATAATACAATGCAATTAATTCAACATTAGTTCGGCCCAATATAACGACTGTCGTTCCCTTGTTACGATTGTTGTTCCTTTTGTTGTTCATTTGAACGGGATGATTGTTGTTCCTTTTGAAGGTCGTGTTGTTCATTTGAATAGAACAACTATCATTCCCTTTACGATTGTTCTTCCTTTACAGGTATTGCATCTCTGGAGGCTGGGTATTGAAAATGGAAGATAAGAACCTACGTAGGCGACAAGTAAAATGCTTGTGCCAGCGCCTACCTTTGGTTGATGCATAAAGGTTTTTTTTAGGAAATCTTTAGAGCCCAACAATAGGTAGTCAAGTACTTCCTTCTTATAGCATGTCAGTAGGTTCGACACCATTCTATTTGTTCGACGTGTTTGGTAACAATTCATTCTCATCAGCTACCATCTTGGTCGGGGGCAACCCCAGTTATGCACAAGAAAATCCTATGCAAGGTACTATTCTTGCATAGGGGGGAAACTCAGGAATTCCTTCCTCACAAGGACTTTGGAATATGAGGTAAGAATGAGTTCCCTTGTCAGGGATGTTGAAAGAGGGCAACCCCTTCCATAGCCAATGGAACCCTGGGCAAGGCTCAGGACCTATGCCCATTGGATCTGCAGGGGGAAACCCTTCCCAAAATCCTTGGAATGTGACACAATCCTAGCCCTTTATGTCCTATTACAGGAGTCAATCGATGACATCTCAATAAGTGCAGAATCTGTATGCTAGTCATGGCCATGGTTATTACCATAACCCTCGCTAACAACCTAACTTTTCCTAGCAACCTGGTGCCAGCCAAACTCTAAGCTCTTTTTTCCCTAGTTATAATCAACAACCCAAATTACCATTTCTAGAAACTCTGCACTTGCCAAAATTGAAAAGGTTATTAAATGACCCCATCTGTCATGATCCATGTTTTCCTCCTATGCCGACCAAGTTGCCTTCAGACATTCGAAAGTTCGAGGCTAAGACTAATGAGGATCTAAGCAATCATGTGACTACCTTCAATTTATGGTTCTCGTCCAACTCATTGAGAGATGATTCGATCTAGTTGTGTTTGTTTCAACGCACTCTCATCAGGAGTGCTACGAAATGGTACATCGAGATCGACCGCTCAAGATACTCTTCCTTCAGTGAATTGGCAATGGCTTTCTTGAACCATTATGAATTACATGTGAGATACGATGCTGACACTGAATTGTTGGAGGGGGTGTTGGGCCCAAGATATGATCACTTTCATGATGGTTATTATACATTTTTACTACATGTACATATACATTTTTCATCTTTTAAAGGATCTTTTTGAAGAATTTAATGATAAAATGGTATGATCACCATAAGGTACGTGTAATTCATGTTTAATGATTGAATCAAGTATAATTCATCATGTTTTATGGTTTCCAAGAGCTAATTCACATATTTTTGGTGTTACTGGGAAAAAACGCACTATGTTTCTAGTTTCGACACTTGATCTGGCACTTGATCTGGCACTTGTTCTGGCACTCGATCCGACACTCATTCCAACACTCTGTATTGCACATAAATGGAAGGTGAGTTTGCAGTTATGGCATTGGCAGCTAGTGTTAGGTGAATCAAGAACATGGGTTTTGTTTGTCCTTATCCCCTCCATCTGTTGAGCTCCAGACAACTCAGTTTTAGTTGTCCAAAGAAGGTGATTATTGGCTCGCTCTGTTTTATCTGTTAGGGCATCATTTATTGTATTTTGCCGAAATTAGAAGTGGTTCGACCCTCCTGTGGCCGACCATTTGGATTGTAAGCTTATAAATATTGATAGGATGGTCATAATGTTATTAAACAAGTATAAGAGCCATTAGATTAGAGACAAATTCATTTTTCTCTGTTTTGGTATTTTGCATTGCCGGAATTGTGCCAAAATGACGTTTTTGGATTTTTATGGTGAATTCGGCCTACTAAGTTCATGGTGTGCTTTTAGAGAGTGACCATGACTTGCTGGGGGGCCCACCAATAGTCTGGTAACTGTCTTCATGTCTGTTTTTCATTTCTTAATTTAATTTCTCTCTTTTATTTTATGTACATGTATATTTTTATTGTGTTAACTAGTTTGTTGTAGTTAATTGCTTTAATTGTTTTGCAGGTTAGATGTTGATACATATTAGCATGCATTGATTTTATAGAGTAGGAACAAGCTTGCAAGTCTCTATACTAACCCTATGTGCGATTACAAAGTCTCTCTCTCTCTCTCTCTCTCTCTCTCTCTCTCTCTCTCTCTCTCTCTATACTAACCCTGTGTGCAAAGTAGATGTTAAATGATGCTTTCTTTTATAATTTTACAGCCAAGTTTAGAATAGATTTTTAATTAGAACATACCATAGTTTTAATTTGGGTTTTCTTCTAACAAGGATTGATGGATGGATAGATTTAATTCCAATTTTTAGTTACAACTTGCTTACTTCAATTTTATATAGATTTCATTTAATTAGTTGTTGGTTAATATAGATTGTTAATTTACTTTTTAATATCAGTTTTTAATTTTTGTTTTTAATTATTTCTTTATTGCAGTTTGAATGGTTAGAGTAGACATAGCATAGTTTTATTTTACGCAATTTCCTTTCATAGATTAAAATGTAATTAAATTTCTTAGTTAAGAAATGATGATCTTGTTATGTTGTTGATGGTTTATACATGAATATGCAGGGTATTTAACATTACTTTTATCATGGCTATTTTTTCATTGGATTGTTTACTCCACACCTTTCATTTTTCCATCAAGATTAGTGTTGAGATTATACCATTGGAATTGTCCTTTGTTGTCAAGTGTCATCGAGATATCATCCATCACCACCAAAGACATTTACACAACCACCAAAATTATATTTGAATTGCCATAGGTTAAAAGAATAGTTTTCTTTCTTTCATAGATATAGTTTCTTGCTTTCATAGCTTAGGAAATAATTGTATTTGTTGTTGTAGGATAGATAGAATTTTCTTTGATAGATTAGATAGCAGTTTGCTCAAGAATTAGTTGTTAGTCTTTCTTGCTCTCAATAGACTAGATTTATTTTCATGCATTGCATTGAGCATTTAAATTTCCTTTCATGCAAGAGAAATAGTTTTGCATTAGGCATTTAGTTGATTTGCCTCTTAGGCTAGATAGTTGTTCAATGAGAAGTTTTTCTTGTAGTAGTTAGTTGCCTTTTCTTACTTGTCTTTTTCTTTCGTAGGTTAGTTAGTTGCCTTTTCTTACTTGTATTTTTCTTTAGTAGGTTAGCTAGGTGTCTTTGCTTACTTGTCTATTTTCTTTAATAGGTTAGATAGGTGATTTTTATTACTTTCTTATTTATTTTCTTTCATATGGTAGTTTCTCATTGAATGTAGGTTGGCAAGTTAAAGAAGTTTTCTTTTGTCATTTTCTTATTATGCTTAGTAGTTTGTTTTTGCCTATTGTTAAACTAGTTTTCTTTACACAAAGTTTCCATTTTCTTTCATAGGAACTATCCATCGACCCTTGACCCAAAAGCACTTAGGTTACCTAGTTTCATTTTTCTTAGTAGGGTTTTCTCATTAGATAGCTTTGCTTGAGTAGGTTAGCCTTAGATATTTTCCTTCCTTAGTTATACTATACTTTTACCAACCTTTACCTTTGGCATATATTTTCAATGACTCTAAGTTTACTTACCCCAGGTTGACAATTTAATTAAGGGGGTTTAAGTGTCTTTTTAGTGCATATAGAACACCCATCATTTTTGGCACTGCTGGCAGGGAGTTGTCTCAAGGTAAGAAGTAGTTAGGAATTAGATAATTTCTATACCTTAGAATTATTTTGGTGGTGGAGGAACTTTAAGACAAGAGGTAAGAACCTACCCATCTGCTATACCAGGTTCCCTCAAACCCAATGGTAGTTTTTCTTTTTGTTTTTATTTTTCATGAATAGACCTAGGAATCAAATGGTAGATTTTTATTTTTGTTTTTTCTTTATTTAATGAATAGGCATAGAGACCAAATTATACAGATGGATATTGGTGGCCACCCACCTTTTTCAACTCGCTCAATGATATTGGATGGAATTACTGATCCCCCAAAATGAATTTCCTCGATGATAGCTTTCCAATGGGCTATCACATGCTTAAAACATATATCGTATGCAAACGTTACGATCCCGAGAAGTTGATGTACTAACTTACCCAAACAGGGCCCACATGACTTTTGGCGCTTCATCTCCTAGGGTTAGGTTTTTGGATGCTTAGGATTTTTGGCATTATTTATTATTGTAAAAAGGCCTTTAGAGCCTCATTGTAACCTTCTTCTTGCAAATGCGCACTGCCGTCACATCTCTTCTCAGAGATAAGCCGCCACCATTCCAGCAAGCTTGTTTCTACTACTGTTATCTCCTCAAATAAATTGGTAGAAATGTTTCTTTTGAGGTGATAGGTTGTGGTCCAAAATTTATTTCTAAATTTGTGTAGCTAGGTTAGAGATTCATTTTTTTGTAAATAAGCTTAGAAAGAACTTTTGATTTGGTTTGGTCAAGCAAAAGATAGAATATCATGTTTCGTTGGTTTAGGCGAGCCTGAAACACGCTCATTAACCACCAAAAGCCTTTGTTCCTGGTAGTTAAGAGGGAAAATCAAAAGTGTGGTTAATTACCGAGAAGATTTCAACGGGAAAAATGAAAAGCCCATGCTTTCGCATGAGCCAGTTGTCAATTGGCGCAATGATGGAAACGTAACCACCGAAATCTCATGAAGGTGGTAAGGTATGAACGTTCTGGTTATATCTATCCAAATATTGAGATCTTTTTGTCCTTTCAACTGCATTTGTCTTTTCAAAATTAAGACTCGGTGATGATACAAAAGTTCATGCATGTTTCCCAACTAACATAAATCATTAGTCATGTAGCCTCTCACCATTTCCAGTCATGAGTACACAATCCATTATGACCCAATTAAATCTTTGATTTAATCTCCATTCATTATCAATTTTAATTCAAGAGTTATTGAGATAGTCTTGAGCCCGTGATTTCATCAAATAAACACATATCCAGAGATCATAATCCTATTTCTCATGGTGATCGTCGAGCGCAGCTAGAGTCTAGAAAATCACTCTCAAGCCAATTTTCATACCAAACAAGCCAGTTCAAGTCATCAGGTAAGTTCAAAAACCATCTTGTTTCAGTTTAAATGAATATCCTACCGAAACTCAAAATTTTCGGCATGTTTTCAGTCAGTTTGTTGCCTAAACTCGGTTAGGATTTGATCTTTGTGATCTGAACTCTGTGTCACCCTATCCTGTTTTCTCTTCTATGAGTCATACTCTTTGCCATCCTAAATCATAGAGTCTTTGTCTCCCTGGCACGAAGTTTTTCCTTAATCACAAGTACAGTCAACGTTTACTAATGCCTAAAGTAGGGCCAGTTCTAAGGGTTGAATTGGATGGAGTTTGGTACCTTGAGGCGCACCCTGAGGTGGTCGAGTTCTTCAAGCAAACTGGAGTCTATACATATTGTGAAAAATTGGCAGATTTTCATCAACAGGTATCTGAGGATTTTGCTAGCTCGTATGATGGAAGAACAACAATAGTGGGAAAGGAGAAGTTTGTGGTTGATGAGGCAGCCATAGCTGAGTTCACAAGTCTTCCCAGAACAGGTGATTGTTGGTTCAAATCGACGGTACCTTCAAACATTGAGTTTAGGTCCTACCTATAGCCTCTGCACAAAGATCTCACATGGAAAAAAGACATACCAATGTCTTATCTACAACCTAAATGGCAATCTCTCCTAAAGGTTATCTTTGTCTATATCACCTGTGAGGGTAGATACAACAGAGTCATGTTCTACCACTTCAAGATTTTAAATCATTTCACAGGGAGATCTCCCATCAATTTACCATTTTACTTGCACAAATCCCTCACGAAAATGTCTAAATAGGTCAAGGCCAAGCCCACTATGGTGGAAACCAGATTGTCTCATCAAGGAATCATTACTCTCATTGTCAAAGAGTCATTGAATAAAAGGCAGGTAGATTGGAAATATTTCCTCTTCTGGAATGAATTCCAGACTGATTGGAAACATCAGGAGAAGGGTAAAAAGGCTGCCACTAAGAAGACTATTACTCCTAAAAGCAATCATAGAAAATGGAAAGGTATATCACCACCAAGAGATCTGATATAATCATCCTCTGTTAAAAAGATAAGAATCAAAAGAAAGTTACAGATTGAGGGTGAGCAGTCCAAGGACCCTGCTCCATGAAGTAACCCTTTAAACATACCCTATAGTGATTCAGAGCTAGAAAATCAGAACAAGAGGTGGCAGAGACACAGGGGGTAATGTCTGAGGGCTAGACTTGAGATTGCGGAGTTGTTCCAACTTACCTTCACCAACTCCTCTAGAGGCACATAGTCCACCATTGGAAAAAGATTCTTCAAGTAATCCTAAAGCATCTAGGGCATGGAAAATCAATAAACTCCTACAACAAGTCTATGAAATGGAAGTCTTGGAAGAGTTATTAAAAAGGAAAACATAGACTTGACTGAAAGAAATGCAAAACTTTTCAAAATAAACCAAACCCTCAAAGAAAACCATGACAAGATCAAAGACAGGAATAGGGTATTGATAAGGGAAAACATGAAGCTATACAGACAACTCAGAATTCTGAGACTCAAATTAAAATATTCTCAATCACCAACACAGGATAAAACAGGTTTGGAAACTCTAGAAAACTTAGCTACAACCATGGTAGATACACGAGAGCAACTACCAAAAACTAGTTGAAATTTATGGTCACATGAACAAAATTTTTGTCGTCCAAAAAACCTTGAACATTCAGTAAGGAATCAAGGTAATCATTTTGCAAATTTTGAAGTTTTCTCAAAAGATGAAATTTAAGTTGGTTTAAGGGAATGGGAACATTCATTAACCACCAAAATAGAGATTTAATTAGTTAAATCCCTCGGGGATCCTTCTAGGTTAATGCCAGAAAGCATCCTTTGCCAGGAATAGCCAGAGATTTTTCCGCAGTCGGGAAGTTTTGAAAGTTGAATGGTTTGAAACCTCTTTGAGTGGACATTTGTTGAATTGTCAAGCCAGATCCAATAGCTATTTTTGAAAGATTATGGAAAGAAGAGGTGTTTTAAACATTTTTGGTACCTTTGACAAAGGCATAAAATTAGGATGCTTGCTCACCTCAACAAATTCAAATTTGTATCTCTTAGAAGAGTCATCCTTTCGACCTTGGAGTTATTACGCCTTTGCACCATTATACAGAACCATGAGAATCTAGGATTGACCTCATTTTTTTGGGATCATTCCATATCTTTTGCAAAATGAATTTTGACTTTCTATCTTTGCTTTATATTTGATCCACATGCTTGCAGGGATCAAAGCTGCATTGTAAAAGATATAAAAGCTAAAAATTAGAAGAATAGGAAGGAACTAAGGGTTTGACTTTGGAGACTTTCATATTATGTACTCAAGCTTCTCATTTTCATATTAAGTAATACAAGCTTCTTTTGCCATACATGTTCAGATTTCACCTTCCTGTCTGTTCTATATTTTCACTTGGATTTTATATTCATGTTGTTATACTTGTTTATGCTCGATAACTATCATCTTATCATTTCATTCATAAGTTAAACTTTGCAATTTTTCTTGTGATTATTGTAATTGGCCATTCATATATACTTTATATGTGATTGTTGATATAATAGTTATTTCTCCATACATCCCTTTATTTGTAAACTCTATGAACATTTGTGTTTGAAATCCTTGTCCATCTAAAAGTGGCATTTAAATACGTATTTTTGAGTGAGAAATGATTGATCCTCGACTTGGATCCAAACCCACTTATTATTGAAAAGCGATTGCAAAGATTAAGTTACTAGAGCATCTCGGCTTACATCACAGGAGGTTCACGGAGTGATAACAAATTGGCGTCGTTGTAGGGGACGAAATTGAAAACTCATCTTCTCAGCAGGAGATGACATAGAACCATCTTTGATGATAGACAATGTCTGGACATCATTTGGGTTGTAATTATCTATATGGTGACTCCATTGAAACAAAGTGGCTCCAAAAGATCTCACAGGAAGAATCAAAGAAGCCTGACAACACCAGTTCGACCACGAGAAGATCATCCATTAAGGAAAATATTATTTTACGAATGATAGGCTTGGATCTACAAAGACAAGTCAATTATTCAAACTGACACTTCTTCTTTCATATCTAAAGGGCCTCTAGTTGAATGCCCTGCTACTAAAACTCATAGTTCTTAGGAAATTGAAAGTTTATCTGAAAAATTGAAGGTAAAGGAACCTTCACTTTCCTCTAATGTTACTGGATCTGTTCTTGAGCATGATATTTCATCCAATTTTAAAGAGATAATTACAGGGTCCTCTCATAAAAAAGAAACCTCTTCTTCATCTTCTTTGAATTCCTCACCCACGTCAAACCCTCTAGAAGGTGTTTTTCTATACTCATACTAGTCTGCCTGTTCTTGAAGATATTTACATGATCTGTCCTCCAAGGGAGAAGAAATTTTAGCCTTATTGCTTCGGTTTATAAGGCCTCTTATTTTCACCCATTCACGAGAAGTGCTCAAAATTATTTGAGACAACCATTTTATTTTAATTCAGTCATCCCATCTCAACCTTCATCTCCCGAAAATTCTTCTTTTGTATCAACCCCCAAGACTACCATGGCTGCCCCTTTAACCAAGATGAAACAGATTTTGGCAAAATAGGTATGCTCCCCTTGTCTTTCCCAATCCCTTATCTTCTATGCCAACTTGAGATTATAAGAAATATATGCCAAAGTTTAGGAGTGGGATTATACTGTTGAAGAACATATTGAAGCCTTTTATGATTATGATGAAAATATTAACATTTTAGAAGAATATGTTTGGACCAGAATTTTTATGCAGAGTTTGGATGGCGAAGATCGAAAGTGGTTTAAAGAGCTACCAACAAATTCGATCATCGGTATTGAACAATTAGATGAGGTATTCTGCCAAAACATACTGGGGAGAAGAAGAGATCTTCTATATTACATTTACGAGTTTAGGAATATGGGAGAGAAGATGGGGAGTTAGTCTCAGACTTCATCAAAAGGTGTAATAGAATGTTTGGCAAGATCACGGAGAATCAAGAGCCAAGTGAAAACATCGACAAAGATAAAATTCTCTATTGCCGTCGATTTTTGTCTAATCATAGAAAGAAGATCAACCACCTTGATTTGTGAATGTTTCCCTCGAGAAGTTGAATCAAACACTATAATCTCAGAGAGGAAGATCAAGGAAAGATTGAAGCGAAGAAGTCTGCTGTTGAGCCCCCATTTTTCTTCTAATAGTAAAATGGAAAAAATTGGCAAGATGTTGGACAACTTGACATATAAAATGTCAAAATTGAAGATCAGTCGGCAACTAGCAAGGAAAAAATGTAAAATGATTTGTCCCGGGAAATTCAGATGGCACCCGCCTGAAGGAGCAATCAACAAGTCGAGATCTGACACAAGAATGGGAGTTGATGATTAAATCAGACCACCCTTTCAAAAAGAATGCAGTTGATGATTAGAGAATCAGACCCCCTTTTCAAAATGCAATGTTAGAAGAAGAACATCATCCATCTCATCATGAAGTTGAAGAAGCAGATGAAATAAATTCTTTTGGTGATGAAAACGATTCCTCCTTTTTGACACAATTAGATTATGAAGAAGCCCTGATGGACCAACAAATTCATGAGGCAATTATTGAAGAATATGTCTACCTGATGGATGATCAAAAAGGTTATAATTTAAGATCCAAAAATGTTGTCCCTAAACCATTTCTCGTTGCTCCTGTGAAGAATAAATAAGTTGTTTCCAAGCAGCCTACTACTCCTATAAAACAGACCTCCACTCCTGCAAAATAGCAGAAGAAGAAAACACAACCCCTAGCTAAGGAGCAAGTCATTCTCAAAGCTCCTTCCAATGAGGTAAAAGATTCTAATAAATCAACTTTATCTTTTAATTTTGAATCAAAAATTCAGAAAGCAAAGATACCTATGCCATTAACCAAACTCATGAAGAATGATATCTTTAAGTCTGCCATCCTAAAGTCCCTTGAACTGAAGACCTCTTCATCTGCTGATTTTGTAAACCTACAAGATGACAATCCAACAGTAACTATAGGGCCTATGATAGAATACCGAGATGATTCTTGTCCACCATTCTATATATCCCTAAATGTCCATGATAAGATCCTCCACAACTGCTTTCTTGATTCAGGAGCATCACATAATCTTATGCCCAAAGAAGTGATGGATGATCTTGGGCTTGAGGTCACCAAACCATATCATGATCTCTTATCATTTGACTCTAGGAAAATCAGATGCCTTGGCCTCATAAAAGACCTTGTTATAAACCTTGCCCAATTGCTAATGAGAAGCATGGTAATGGATGTGGTGGTTGCTGATATCCCACCCAAGTTTGGACTCCTCTTGTCTCATCCATGGAGAAAAAGGTTAGAAGGTACCTTGTAGATGGATCTTTCATATGCTACGATTCTGGTGTTTGGAGGAGAGCCAAAAATACTTTACAGAGAGAATCAACTTGCCTACATCATCAGTGATGAAAAAAATTCCGTCAATCATCCTATTTATGCTATGGATACAGATTTTGGCTCATGCATTCTTCAAATAGATGATTCTCAATCAACTCCTATACAGCTTGTGAAGCCCACTGAACAACAAACTGAGGATAAGAGTGTTGCACCCTTTTCGTCACCTTGGTGAGCAAATAAGAGGTGCTTACATGCCCAGTTGGATCTTGCTGAGCATGACAGCTGTAGAGGAAAGAGTTAGAAAAACAAAAACAAAACTATAAGCAAGAATTAAACTAATACAAACTAAAATCATAAGCATATGGATAAATAGATAACAAACACAAAAAGAACAATATCACCAATGTTTTTAGGCTGATCTATTGATGAAGTCAAAGCACCAAGAAGAAAGGGGACAATGAGTCCCTTATTCCTCCAAGGGAAGGCTCTTGGACCCTCACAAACTTGCTCTCCTTACAACAAGAAAAATGAAAATGGTGGTGAAAGAACTCCTTTGCAAATCCACTCAATGGAGAGGTGGATTTCTCAATGAAATGGTGCCAATGTGCTTTTGTCAAGGATTGAGTCCTTAAAACAATATAGGAAGCATAACATTACATGAAATTCCTTAAGAAAATGAGGTGCATTCATGGCTTTTTATAGCATTGCTTTGGGATTTTGTGTAACTGCCTTGTAGTGTGAAAAGAGGCCATTTAGGGCATTATTAGGTCTTTGACCAGCCTACCATGAGGATTCAGCTCAGATTTGAGGGTCAAATCAGCTTGGGAGCTGATCCATAAGTGGTTGGGAGGCCGACCACTTCAATAAATGCGTCGTTTAGCAGGTGCACGGCTTTTTGCGATAACAACCACGCATCGTGCATGTATGCGCACATGGTACATTTATGTTCCACACATGTGCGCATGCGCCCAACTTCTGTAAAGCGCTCTTCAATTTTTCACTACTTTGTATAGTTTTTGAACTTTTTTGAATGTTGTAAGATTAATTCAGGGCCATGAATGACTTCATTACTGTTTGACGATGCTGAGTTCTTGTCGCCACGTAAGGATGAAATTTCAGTGATAACATATGCCCCCTGATGGATGAGGTTAGGAGCATACGTATAGCCGAAATCCATAAATGTTTCTTCTACTGAGAATGTTATTGTAAGATAGAGAAATAGTGGGATCGTTCAGAGCAATCCGTTGGAGGAGAAAGGAACCGGTAGAACCCGACCTTCCATAAGGTGCGTAAAATATACAACTATGTACAAATGAGGAGGGCATGCCCCATGCTCGTGTTATGTAACTCTGAAAAAGATGACGGAAGTGTTGGTGTAGACAACTGTAGAGCCCTCGGGGGCGGTGATGATAAAAGCAGAAGACAATTTTGCAAAGGAACATACTCTAAATAATAAGCAATGATCACGGGAAATAAGTATCGGCGATGATGCGGGCATTGATGGCCCTACCAAGTTCAGAGGTCTTTGACGAATGATAAAAATAACTGCAATAGTCGCAAAGAAAGACCCACCATAACATGAGAAAGTGTTGGCATCGAATGTTATGGGGGCCAACGGCAGCAGGGAGCAATGGTGTTTCACCCTGTGTCGTCCGAGATATCTCATTAAATGGGGAATGAGAATCAAGATACTATCGCCCTTCCGGAAAATTATGTTGATGTCGACAAAAGGGGAACGTGACTCCCAGAAGAAAAGGGCTTCATGGAATATACTGAGGTGAGGATGTGGCAGAGGTACATGGACGAAGTCAAGAAGTGGGAAGACTCAAGACTGCCCTTGGTTGGAGGATGTATGAGATAAAAAGTGGTCGCAACCATGCAACAAGGTCAAGTGTCAGGGGGACGACAAGACCGGTGATAAGTTGTGCCAGAGACGGGACAAGGTGAACAAATTCAGAGGGTAGAGGTAAGTGACCTGTGGATTACTCTAAAGGTATGGACGATGTCGACAAGGGTAGATGATAAGTAATTCTCCAACCAAGGGTGACATGGGTTGCGCGTGGCCAAAAGGAAGCAAGTCGCCAATGGTGATGACAAAAGAAAATGTAATTACGGGAAATAAAAGGCGTTTGTACAATAAATAACGAATAATTTTGGGGAGAATTGTACAAATACAGAAACGGCTGCCCCAGTGTGAAATGAGTGCCCCAGGGAGGGCAGAATTTTCTTGGAAAACTGATGAAGGGTGGGGGGCCCATTGGTGAGTTTCTGTATGAGGTAGGTGAAATGAGGATAGGTTCGCAGATGGGAAAACTGATTGTGGATGAAATGGATGGTTCATGATATTGCAGAGGCGCATGTAAAAAATAGAACCATAAAGAGATAATCTGGGAGTCCATGTGGGAAAGCTAGCAAAATGAGGAGAAGGAGTATGTGGTTGATTCACGAAATGTTTGAAAGACTATCGGGACTCCCATCCCTAAAGGGTAATGAAGAAAAACATGAGTGTCAAAAAGTGCCAAAAGATGTTATGAATGGGACAACTCATGTGGGTGAGAATGCTACCGGGTGACAGTACCGAAGGTGCAAATGGAGGCGTGGGTACTGCAGATCCGGAAAGGGGGATCCTAGAGGCCAATATCAGAGGGTGTGACTGGAAATGTAAATGCGATACAGTGGGAAAGACTACATGTCAGTGCTGAGTATATACCTAAAGGGGCGGTGTTGATGAATGATGATCAAGTACCTACACACATGACAACCAAATACCCAAAGTGAACAATATCTGAAGAGAATCTAAGATATGAGCATGTATTTGATAAATGTGACTATGCGCGTGCGTACCTAACCATAATATGAAAAAAGGTGCCCCGGGGGCTCATGATGAAAAGTGACCCAGGGACTGCAGTGATGTAGGTGACGGGATGTTGATCCCATGGCTGAAGACGGTTTGAAAAATGGACACCTTGGGCTCCCGGAATGGTGAGTGGAAGTTTGGCAAAAGGATTATATATAGCTGTAGGGCCCACATTTCCACCTCATTTGTACCTACTGCAATAGTGACTGGACGAGAAGTTTTCAGAGGAGATTTGGAGATTCGGGGAGGACGAGACATCCGATTGACGATCTGCGAGTATTAGGTTAGTGGTATGATCATACTGCATAGAAATAGGTTTCTAATTTTTGGGCAGAGGCTATACGGAGGGCCGTACAGAGGGTTTTAGGGGTTTTTTTATGGGGTGTGGGCCCACATGCACGGGCAATTCGGTGAAAGGCACACATGGTGGTGGCCAGCTATTGGTGCTAGAGAGAGTGGTGGCCGACGAGCAGTTCGCGTGGGGACTGACGCTGCATGCGCGGATGGTAGCGCAGTTGGATCGTTGTCGGTCCACAGGTGAAGGAGAGTTTGCATTTGGGTCGATCCTAGTGGCATGGTTTTTAGAGAGTGTGATGATGTTGCACCCGAGGGTTTTACTGGAGATGCTGGGGGCGCGAGAGCCGCGATTGAGGCGGTGGTCGACCATTTTTCTTCGTCATAGTGGTGGCGAAGGTGGCCACTTCTTTTCGACCGAGGTGACACAGATATGGCGGCAGATGCCGTAGGTGGTACTTCGGTACCCCTATGCTGGGGTGGACTTCCAGGGGGACCCAGACATGGTGCTACCTCCAGGGGAGGCTTTTGAACATCAAGGTATGTTTAGTATGTTGGTATGTTTTTTATTTATGTTGTCTTTTGAGATATCAGTCCATATGTATATGATATAGATGCTGATACTATCTGTTGTTGTTTGTTTTGTGCATGTGCAAATGTGTCACCTCGCGGGCATGAGGTAGAGATGCAGAGAGAACCGGCTCATCGAGAGCTGGAGAGGCTACCATAGGGAGAGAGATGTCAGCAGAAGGATGCCGCGGGGCAACCAGCAGAGCCCGAGAGGGCAGCAAGGAGGCGTCGGTTCGATGACCCTGGTGCGGGGCCATCGTACGCTCCTCCGACGATGGCCGGAGTGGATTATGATGACATACAGCATCATCTAGAGACGGTGTTGCAAGATGTGCCTGAGGGCATGTGGACTTGTATCCAAGATGAGAGCTTCCTGGAGCATTGTGTGGGGGTGCCGCCACCATGGAGGGCCATAGTGCGGCGAGCAAAAATTCTTGTGGCGATGACGAGTGGACGCCTGTCGTTGGGGCATGAGGGTCCTGTGGGTGGTCCACCACCTCCTGGGGCAGGTGGTGGTGGGCCACCACCTCATCCTGAGGGAGGAGCAGGTGGTGGTGCGATAGAGGCACCATAATGTATATGTATATAGGCTGGTGAGCCGATTTTTTGTACCGAGGTGCTGTGCTGGCCTGCGGATACGTGTATTTTTGTATGTAAACATTCAGATGGCCTGGTGGGCCTTGATATATATATACATGAGTATACCTTTTTGAGATCCTGATGTTGTCTACATGTTTTTAGCTGATGTGTGGAGTATGTCCATTCTATATATAGATGTTGTGACAGTGTTTCATGATATGTTAGGTATGTGTAGTTTGATGTGATATATGCCAATCTAACACCATGTTATCTATTTCATCTGTTGTTTGATTCAATTGTCTTGGAATATGTGTAAATGTAATGGAATCAAAATGTCGAGATAAAATCCTAACCTATAGGTACTTGAGAAAGAGGCATGGATCGCGTACATGGTAAACATTGTTGAGATGGAGAACGACTAGTTGAGAGTCGAGGAAGACGCTAAGGTGATGAATATGATGACGCTGGGCGTCGGCCAGGAGGCCAATGACAGCAGTGTATTCGACTTGGTTGTTGGTTTCTAGCCCCAAACATATGCCCCTTGAGTGTAGCATTTCATGTGAGGGGGTGTAGAGAGCCCAAGAATCCGAAGCGAGATTTTGTGTCCAACGGCTGGCGTCGTCAGTGAAACCAATGTGATAGGCTGGTGGAGGAAGCATATATCAATAGAACAAAGGATAGTTTAGATGAGAGGGGAGGAGAAAAAGATTAAAAATGCTAGAAAAAATAAATAACATAAAGTAGAATGACTACATTTAAGCATAAAATTTCTTGAGATACAACCCATTGACGGGTTCCTTGAGAGAGAGGCCTTC
>SNQJ01S0213852.1:0-15699 GCA_010110895.2 Picea sitchensis | reverse complement strand
CCCCTCTCCATACAATACTTTAATTTTTTTTTTATAATGTGGGTTTTACAACATAAGAAATAATTTGGTATATTGGAAAAGACCATTTCTTAAGGTGTTGGGCTTGGTGGTGGTCATGGGTTCAAAACCCATGGATCCCAAAAAATATTTTTTTGAAACATGCCACTTCAACTGATGACTGGGTGCCACGTGGCTGCCCATGACTGGACCACGTGGCATCTCCCCATTTGACGGATTAATGCCACTTGTCAGCTATTGGCTGGTCCAGTTGCCTGCCACATGTCTGCCTTGTCAGTGAACCTGCCCAATCACCATCATCCAGAGAGTGCCATGTCATCTCCTGCACAGTCAGCATGCTGACATCAGCGTTGACTTTTTGACCAGTTGACCTTTGACTTTTTACCTGTTTGGGCTTCCGATCAGAACGCGATAACTTTCGCATACGGAGCCCGTTTGACAAAGTAAATATACCTCAAGAATCAGGAAGACGAGACAGACGCAATGGCATTGGTTTTGTCAGATTCTGAGAACTTTCATTTTTGAGCATTTTTCAAGCCCTATCAGGCTTCTGGATCCGATTTCAGATCAGATTGCAACCCTATGTAGCACATTTTTACATGCCAGTTGCTAGGGGGAAAATAATCCAAATGGATTGTGATACTCTAGGAGTTTGAATTAGAGTTTGAACATGCTAAGTTCAAGAAATCCTTGGTGTTTGCTGAATTGATATGTGACTTTCCCTGTCCTGAGACGGAAAATGTAGCAGCGGATTCATTACCTAATGAATCCATTTTTTTGATCATCTATGATGACCTTTGGTATGGAGATATCATTATATATCTCCAGACTCAAACTTTCTAGCCCGATTTGTCTAGTAACGATCATCGTGGCATACATTGCCAAGCCTGTCAGTATATCATCCTTGGTGATACTCTTTATTACCGTGGAGTTGACTTCGTTTTTTGACGATGTCTCACATATGATGAGGCTGATAAATCTTTGAATGACTGCCATTCTGGAGGATGTGGTGGTCACATGTCTGGGTATGCTACTGCCTAAAAGATCTTATGAGCTAGATATTTTTGGCCTTCTTTATTCAAAGATTGTATTATCTCCATCCAAAAATGCCACGCTTTCCAAACATACAACAACAAAATAAGATATCACCCTGCTCCCTTACATCCTGTAGTTTCCATTGGACCTTTTGCTAAATGGGGCATCGATTTCATGACATGTCACCCTCACTCGGCCGGGGGGCATGGGTACATTATTGTAGCTGTATATTATTTCACGAAATGGGTCGAGGCGATGCCTACATTCGACAACATGGGAAAAACTGCATCCCTATTCATCTTCAGTCACATTATTACACGATTTGGAATCCCACAGGCTATCGTCACCGATCACGGTAGCCACTTCCGAAACTTTATGATGTCTGAGCTTATGGAAAAGTTGGGTCTTCGACATGAAAACTCAACCCCCTACTATCCACAGGCCAATGACCAAGTCAAAGTAATAAACAAAGTACTTATTACCATGCTTTGACGAATTATCGGAATTCACAAAACGATTTGGCACATGATGTTGTTCTCAGTGTTGTGGGCCTATCGAAAATCTGTGAAGTCAACCACGGGGTTTACACCTTTCCAATTAGTGTATGGTTTAGAAGTTGTTCTACCGATTGAATGTGAAATTCCATCGTTAAAAATATCTGTCCAACTTCTCCCAAACACCTCTGTTGAGGAGGAACGTCTGTTGTATCTTATGAAATTGGATGAAATCTGTTGCGATGCCACCCTATTTATTGAAACCTAGAAGAAACATGTAAAATCCCAATATGACAAACATGTCAAGCCACACACGTTTTCTGAAGGAGATCTAGTTCTCCTCTATGAACAAGATCGTGATTTGCTAGGAGCCGGAAAATTTGAGGCTATGTGGTGAGGCCCTTATATTGTTAAAAGAGTGTTAGATAAGGGAGCATATGAGTTAGTAGATTACGATGACACTCCTTTGAGTGAACCCAGAAATGGGCTTTAATTGAAGAAGTACTACGCTTAGCCTATCTCTGCATAAGCACTTGTATTTTTATTGTATCATACTCTTGTGTGTGACTTTAGTGTGTTTATGCTATTTGACTTTTACCCCTGACTACTTACCCTGCATTTTGTTTGGTCTCTAGATGTCGGTGTTTTCACTACCTTACATTGGCTTCGCCGATGGTGCTAGCCGTAGTACCCGGAATTTAGCTTCTGCTGCTTGGGAAATTTACGCACCCTCAAACGAACTTGTTTGTTTACAAGGTGTTTGCCTCGGTCAAGCGACCAATAATATTATGGAGTATAGCTCGGTCATCGAATTATTGACTAGTGCTATTTCGCTTGGGATTCATCACTTCATTATACGACTTGATTTGCAGCTAGTAGTTCTATAGCTAAACAATGTCTATACTCTTCGAAGCCCTACTCTATTACGGGTATATTTACGAATCCACCTCTTGGAACGTCATTTCGACTAGATTGAATATCAACACATTCCTAGATGTCTAAATACATTAACTGATGCTATAGCTAATTATGTATTAGACAGACATTTGAGACATTTGTAATTCCAATCACATTTCACATATTGTACAAAGAGCAAAGTAAACCGGTAAAAGCCTCATGTATATATATATATATATATATAATGATATAATGTTTACAAAAAGAGTTTTCATCCGAAGATCAAACTATCAAAATATAGAACCCATGGCCCCTACAAAATGGCCTCATGGATGCCTCTCGCGATAGCATACTACTGCTCTCGCTACCCTGTGTAGTAACCGACTAAGTGAGCAGGATATGCCTGCAGTATAGCGTTGATAATGCCTCGGGATCTCCTCGATGGATATATCATGGATGTCTGCCGTCAAGACTTCCAGGTTCTTCTTTATCACGTCATAATCCTCTACATCCCATCCAGCCACTACGTGCACCTCTCCTCACCTCTGAATAGGAGAAGACCCTGGGGGTCGATGTGGCCCTACATATGCATGATCAATTTTTTTTGATTAGTCTTTCGATTGGAAACACAAAAATATTAAAGATTTAAAAACTCATAAAAACATTGTAAAAACACAAATGCCTTTCTTACCTAGATATCCCCACTGAGATCCCTCAGAGAGAACCAAATCTGGATCACCCCGAAATTCTAGACCAAAATAAGCATAATCATCAATCATCAAGATTTGCGGTCCCAACCAATTGAAGAATGCATCATCATACTTCACAATCCGGCCTGCCACATGCCATGTCATCAAATCACACTATCTTTTCATCCGTGGGTCTCTTGGGGTTGGGATTCCCCATTCCACCTACAGGTGTAGGTGTGGAACTCTTTTGAGGAAGAAGGATACTAAAATAGACCCATAACCGAACTGTTTGAAGTCCCCGTTCTTGCTTTTCGTGAGTTGATTTTTCATGCTGCGTAATAGACCGTCACACCAATTGAATACTCGAGGCTCCAAGAATTCAATAGCATATTGGAAGTAAATTTGGAGTGCCATGTGTGGCAAAGAACTCCCTGCCATCCATGCAACAGTAAACAAGATGGTCCTGAGGGTCAAATCTCTCACACCTCGGATTGCTACTTTTCCTTTACGTCTCTCAGCATCAGGGTCACAATGCTCACGAATGTACTCACTCATGGGCAGTCCACCACCTCGACCACCTGTCAAAGTCACGCGTGCCCCACGACGTGAAAACTCTGTCAGGAAATAAATATCCTCAATATCCAAAGAGAGGACATGAACACCCACATGGAACACTTGTTGTTCTGAATCCCACATATGAACCAGATATTCTAGTAATCTCCGTTGGGCTCTCATGCCCTAAACTTTGAAGAATTTTAATAGACCACATTGCCAGAGTGCATTCACGGTCCTTGGATCATTTAAATCCATAAAATCATCTTCTTCGTTCTCACTCTCTCTCCATTCCAACATCTTTGCAAGTAAACACCTGCATGGGAAACATAGAATATCTTTAGCACACCTTTTTAACATTTTTTGGGATTTTTATGGAGTCAACATTCACTTTTCTTTTTAGTTTTTCGGATACCGCAACCAAAMTTCAAATACAGTGCAGAATTTCCACGAGTTCACCTTAACACACCTGCGAAAATCATTGATTCTTGCAGGGCCCATTATAGGCCACTYGCGGCAGCCCCAACGCACGACTAGCAGTCCCAAAACATAAAAAAATCTTGATTTTTTACCATCAAAAACAAAAATTAATCCATTGAAAAGATAGAAGATGAGATTCTTACCTCTTTTACGCCATACGTTCATGGAATGATCCCCTGTAGCCTCCGCAATCCGTCGCCAAAGTTGAGGTAAAAGACAAGCGTTTTTGGTAAGTTTTTGACCAAGTGAAAATAAAATGGTGAAAAAGACTTTTTACTTCTATTTATTACTTTTTTATCATTTCTTCTAATATTTTGTTTCATATAAATACATTTTGGTCAAAAAACCATTAACTCTAAAGGTCTTGTAAGTGTTTTGTTCCTTGCAGGAAGAAATTTAGGACTTTGGACAACGAATTATGGACAATTTTTATGCTTTATTCTATTTTTGTCGTATGTACAATTACTTTTTAAGGTTTTTTAGAAAAACCTCGAGCATAGTATTTGTTCGTTCTCAGACTTGAAAACCAATGAGAACATTACCGAGTATACTTTTTTCATCTTTTCATACTCGTCATGGTAACACGAAAATAACGAAACCTATGGAGAATTCTTTAAGCTATTTTCATGCTCCTTAAAAACGAAAAGATTGCTGAGAGACCTTGTTCTTTTCACGCTCATAAAAGTATTTGAAGAAAAAGTTTGATGGGTGATAGTTTATTACTTTTTCGGTCTTTTCAAACTATTCTACGAAAAAGGAACTGACAGAGTTCTCTTTTAAGTGTTTTTCCAGACTCTATAATCATGAAAAACCTTCGAGTTTTCTATCTTTGGACTCGTTAAACAAACATCGACAGGCCCATATGGGAACAAACCACTCCTTCTTAGGGTTCATTAAATTTACTCTGAGGGACTCGTCTGAAGGATGAGCTTACATCAACAAGCATATGTTATCCTCCTCGAGCTTGAGTAAAAATAAAGAGGTACTCACTAGAAATGGTGGGGGGAAATTTGGGAAAGGAATGTGTCTCTGTATCTGTATTAATGGCAGTAAGCATCGCTCTTGAACATGAAACCCCTCTTCGCCACTTGAATCTGGGTTGGGTAATCTGTTTGTCTCTTGTCTATCCTTCTGCAAGTTCATATCTCGAGTCGTCTTTGAGTCAATACTGCCAATATCGTTGTCATGTCATTCATGTGTTCAAGAGAAGTTCAACCGAAACCTTCTTTCGATTCGACCATCTATAATTGTCCATTCTTACCATGTCGGCCTTCCCTGTGTCAGTCCCAAGTCACATATGGATTTTTCTCTACATTTCAAACCATATTCATACTTTGACTTACCCTAAATATGTTACTTATTTCGTGTCATTGATGGGGATACATCAAGGCCCTCCTATGACGAGCCTTTTCTTGTCGAATTCAACTCAGTATCTGGAAAGGCTTAGAAATTATTGAGTACCTTAGAGCACGCATGCCTCAATGGCGGGTTCTTTACTTTCGGCTTGATGGATCACCATCATTGGCCCATGATTGAAAATTTCCATCAAGTGTTTGACTTCAATTCATTCATTCACACTTGTTGGATTGTGGGGTACCTTGGGAATCATTGGTATCAATGGTGATTTCCAGCAGCACTTGTTAATGATTTTCATAATGGCCCGGTATCAAGTGGTTTCTATTCATGTTAGACTTCAACATTTGTAATCACGTGACAAGAATTGTACTAACAGACGATGGATTGAAAACCCTGGACTTCATCATTTTTTATCCAGGTTGAAGAATTATCGTGATTTGTTTTGACATGATCCACTTTGTCTTCGTGGCTATCGACGAGTTTTTTCATGCATGGATGGTGTATCCCCAATGGAGTTTCGGTACATTAACGGGGGAAATCGGTGATCACGGGCATGAGTAATTCCCTAGATCCACCTAGATATAGAACAAAACAAGACAAAACATACGCCTTCCCTAGATTACGATCATTGATTTAATTACCAAAGGAGGAATATATGGCACACCTTATGAATCACTTCCTTATGTCATTGTTGATCCTGCTTTACTCAATGCTCCTACGATATCAGATACGTAATAACACAAATCAACTAGCGTGAAAGTACCAATAATGAAATTCAATGACAAACTAAACATGTGATCAAGGAATTAAATTGTAATAAAATATCAATCATTTTATGGGAAAAGAGACATGACAACGTATTATATTAATGAAAGGTAGAAAATAGAACTGAATTGCCTTGATGTCACAAGTTCCCTTCAATGGCCCTTCGTTCCGACACACACATACATTTTCTCCGATATTTGGCCTGTGAATATTTCTCTCAAAATCTTGATGGATGAATGAGACTCACAAGCATCCAAATAAGATTCTTCAGGTCTTGATATATTCTTTCCTCAATCTATGCTTCTTTATGCTTGACTGCCTCTAACCTTTTTTATTTGGAAGAGCCTATCATTATATAAGAAGATAAAGTGGTTAGAGAGATGAGGATGATCCTATCAAATCAAATAAGTTAGTAGGATTGTAACCACATGGATGCCACTTCATGTTCCCAGAAGATTCCACTTCCCGAAGCTGTTAGAACTTGTTTCCTCCTTTAGTTTTAAAGCGCTGCCGTGAATTGTCTATATATCAACCTGCGAAAATCTCGCAGACTGGCTTTAGTACAACATGCATAAATTATGGATTTATTCACTTTGTAGAGGGAGTTTCTCATGATAACCTTTCAAAAATGCATCTTTCAATGGTGGAAAGAGGTTTCTTTTCTCGAGCCAAAAAAGATTATATTAGGAACTTGAAAACACCTTTATGTAATCATCATAGTGGCCAAAATAATGTATAGCAATAACTTTAAGTCCTTCGTTTGATGTCGATACCTTCACTTTCACTTGCTTCTTGGTACCAAGCCTCTTCCCAAATGACCTACAATCACACTTGGGACAAAGCAATGCAAACTATACATTTCATATACTAATTTGGGTTAGATGTGACAATATCGCAAAATAAATACACAATTTGAATACATGATATGGTGGGATGAAAGTATTCCTTTTGTATTAATCTTCACAAGAGTAAAATTACAATATGTGGTGGCACTGCTCCTCAATCACGGTCTAAATTCCTCTTCAACTTTGCTCCAACTGCTTCTATATATGTTTCTCTTAACACAATAGTTGCAAAAGGTTGAGGCTAGAGGAATGCTAATTTGGGTAGAGTTTATTTACTATGATTTTCATTTTTAAATGGGACCCCTACGCTAATAACATAGTATAAGAAAGGTTTAGGTATTTGAGATTAGTGGTGATTATGGAAATGAGTTGAGCGGTTTAGTTAACTTACCCAAAGCGTGTGTGTTTCATTTGCAACTTTTCATTTTTGTGTTTTGTAGGTACAGCAGTAATGGGCCAACTAGCATGTACACAGGGTTGTAATTAGATTGACTAGAAATTATTACCACCATTGAAGTACATGATGGAGTCATCTAAGCGTGTGCACTTTAAAATGTTTAAGAAGATATGTTGATAGTGGCTGGGAAAAGAGGCACATGAGATAGTTAATGCTAGATGCAAGCATGTTTGGTGCAAATTAGGGTTATAAAAGATGCCCCCCTAATGTGTGAGGTCATAAGAGCATCGATGGCCAAAATACATTATGAATCTTTACTGATGTGCCGAATGGTTGAGACCAAGGATCAGGAACCTGGAGGTGTCGTTTGCAAAATAAAAATTGTCTCACGAAGGTGGTCATACCCATGCTCGAGATAAAAAAAAATCATGGCTACCAAACAAATACATTTGCAGATCCAAAAGCTGTCATATAAATATATAAAAGTGCTTAGCCATAGGCTTGTCACAGCGATTAGATCTACATCTCAAAATCAAGAATATATACATGTATAGTATCCATCTTGAAGAATCAAATAAGGCCTGATGGCTAGAAATGAGGCCTTGAGCTTTCGACCTAACTTAAAAAATATTCACCTTTCGGGTAGGAGTGTAGTATAAGTGTACGACTTCCTCACCCGAGAGGCCTTGACATTTGTCATGAACATCTGAGAGGATCTTGATGATGGTGAGGGATTCATTGATTGAACAAAGACTTGATTGGTAGGATGAAATTTGGGCATGGGGTGGGAGGAACAACTAATCACTTGTAGAAGGGCCGACTCAAGCTTGGTAAAAAATTCCCCTTGGAAAATAGCACAATAAAGGGTGGAGACTCAGGGAACATGATGTTGACATAAGTTCCTAAAATGGAGGCAACACAAACTCTCCACTTATGTTTGGAAGAATAACCAAAGCGAGAGGAGGACACAACTCTATGTAGCGAGAATAGCTTCCTAAGGTCATAATAAATCCTAGAGGGCTTGACAGACAAATGAAAGGATGTGCTTTGAAGCCGAAGGGTGACTCATTGTGATGCCAATAAAGAAAATACTTTTCATGCTACTTTTGGGGTATATTTGATTTTGTCTTTTTCAATAATTTTGGAAATCTTGAAAAAGAATAAAAAGAATTCTACGTTACAAAGAAAGAACAAGTGTCACAAACATACTAGTTCAAAGCGCATGGAACACAAGGATGCTCAAGACAAAGGGACATATGCAGGAAAAAGGACACTCAGGAAAAATCCTTTATGGGTCAAGGTGTCAGATCACGAGGGAAAAAGTGCTCTACAGGGCTTGCGTATAAGGCATACTTCCGGATGGTTTAGTTGAGAAAAATGGGTACAGCATTAGGCCAAAGATCTTGGTATGCAAAATGATTAATAAGACACCTGATGGTAATGTCCTTGATTGAAATTTTTAAGCGAGGCGAGGAGAAGGTAAAGCAGCTTGACTTTTCATATTTAGAGGAGTCTAAAAAGAAAGCGTAAAAAGGAGACTCCAGGGGTATATTTTTGAAAGATAGTCTAGTGTCCCGACTCAGAAAAAGGGGTAAACTAGCATCACGACCCGAGGCGGTATATTCAAAACCATTTTAAGCAGTGTGATAAAGACAAGAACACTTTCGACAATTTTTTCATTTTAAGGAGTTTGAAAAATCTTAACTACTTGGGAACTGTCGAGGGAATGTTTCTTTGGACCATTTTAGCAGTGTGAAGAAAAAGAATTAAGGTCACTCGAGAAAATCTTTTCAATTTTAGGAAGTTTGAAAAGAGAGCTTAACTATGGACTTTGTGGGGTTCATTTTCATAAATTTAGTCGCAGAGCTGAAAAGTTAAAAGTATACCGAGTACTCTTATAAGCCAAGGCCCTAGAGTATACCTTTGTTGCGTACAATTGCCCATCTAGACAGCCCGAAAAAGGGGTAAACTACTGCTTGACAGACGTGACTTCAAATTTGGGTTAACAAGCATGAAGGGAAACAGAATGCATTTTCGACAAAATCTTTCATGTTTTTAAAGGGTACGAAAGGGCTTAAACAAGACTCCAATGTGGCTACAACTCATGTATGAAGCTGGTTCAAGTAGAGCCCACTGCTAGTCTCATACCAAGAGTCTCTTTGATAGTCCGCTTGGAAATTCTCCCAAAGGAAGAAAACACAAACCATGGTGTAATTCCTCTCTTGGTATAGAAACCATAGTCATGGCTACAAGGATAGCCTCATCCGAAGACAATTCAAAATCCAGAGTTAAGCAAATGAGGGTCCGATAGTCCCAAAGGGGTGAAGTAAAATGACCATACTCCATATGGCGATGGAGGTTCAGACTAGGACTGGTAGAGTCTATCAACAAATAATCAAAAGCACGAGGACTTAAGGATCTACAATAATAGAGATCGGACTTAGAAAAGGATACTCAAGATCATGGACCTGGGGAAGCAAGGGTTCCCATGGCCCCATTAGATATAAACCAATGGATCAATTGTTGATTCCAAGTCTTGAGAAGGAAACCATGATTGCACAAGTTCCTACTAAGAAGCAATTGGTACGTTGAAGATGGAATGCCATATAATTAACCAGGTGGCCGAGGGGGTGGAGTCTACATGAACACTAGAAGAATGTAAAGGGAAACCTGAACTAACCTTGAATTAGGATGGTGATTATCATATCGACAATAGTGATAATGGGTGCCATTGTGAGGGAAATGCATCACCAGGAAGAGCGTAGATACTACAACGTTCATAGCATATACATAATCATGCCCAAGAATCATATTGAAATCCAACGGGCCTTACACCACTATAAAATCAACAAGGAAAATATTCCCACCCCTGAGATAGGTAGCTGAGGGAAGAACCCCCAAATATTCACTAGGACATCTTTCCAAAGCCAACAGGTTCATGCGAAGAAGACAAAATCTTGGGAGATCCCAAGACTTCCAAACCAAGGAGGATGAAATGCCTGCGGAAGATCCTTCATCCACAATACATCGATAATTTTTGTTGAATTAACTTCAACCCTTATTTGAAAAGGTGTTGAAGAAGGAAGATGAGGCTCAACAAGATCATTCCCATAAAAGGAAACCACCCTAGGGCTTGGAGGGTGTGCTTGGGCGGTATAATGCTCCCTTGTTACGAGAAAGTATGAAGCAGAATACTGAAAACATGGTGGTAGACACTTCCTCCCAAGAGAAGAGTGGGATCACTCGGAGATGGCATCGACATGACCACTTTGGTAGAATCAACGACCTCTTCAAGAGAAGAGTGGGATGAGCCGAAGATTGCAATGGTGTGACCACTTTGGTAGACTTGACACTCTCCAAAAAAAGAGTGCAGAACAGCGAAGATTGCAATGGCACTTGACCACTGGTAGACTTGTCACTCTCAAGAGAAGAGTGGGATCAACGGCGAAGATCGTGATGGCATGACCACTTTCTCAACCAATGACTGCATAGGTTGTGAGACTACATGGTCTAAATGCACATCACCCCACAAAAGAGGAATGGGATCAGCCAATAACTAGATCAGTGTGATCGCTTTCTCAACCAATGGATGAATAAACTACTATACTACATGATCTAAAGGCACCTCACCCCCAAAATAGGAGTGGGATTAGTTGATGACTACATCAACATGACCACTTTCTCCACCAATGGATGAATAGGGCGAGACTACAATTTCTAAAGGCACCTCACCCCCAAAGAGGAGTGGGATCAGCTAATGACTGCATCGACACTTGCAGCCCTTTCTCAACCAATGGCTGAATAGGGTGAGAGACTACAATGTCTAAAGACACCTCACCCCCCAAAAAAAGGAGTGGGATCAGTAGGTGACTGCATCGGCTTGACCAATTTCTCAACCAATGGATGAATGGGCTGCGAGACTACACAATCTCTGAAGGAACCTTACCCCTCAAAAGAGGAGTGGGACCGGTTGATGACCACATCAACATGACCACTTTCTCAACCAATGGATGAATAGACTACGAGGAAACCTTATAAGACTCAGAATCATAAGATCTTGGTGTTAGGGACCACAATATTTGTACCACTTGAATCTTAGGGCACAAATCAGTAAGGTGGTCGCGTTTAAAATTTTTACAAGGGAACTTAGGCTTATCTCCTATCCATCTAGGTTTCTCAACAAAATCAATACCCCCAACATGGTAGCATTGGTTGGTTGCACATCTCAACATGACTTGCAGAGGGTTGGTGATAGATTGAATAACATGACTTAGGAGGCTACACCTATTGCGGTATGACTATAAAGAATTTGGACTTTTTCCCCTAGCATGATAGCGGGGCTGGGTTCTGCCTTACCCCCAATGTGACTTCTGAGAGGCTAGGTCTTGGTCTTCCAACATGACTTGTGGAGGTTGAGGACCTATCTCCAACATGTATTTCATAGAAGGTTGGTGATTTCTTCTTCCTATTCTTCCTCTTTCTACTTAGTTTAGACTTCCATTTACTAGTAGCTACTTTCACCCAGGGGTGGGAAGGAGGAGGAGGAAAAGAATTCAACGAGGAACATCCAATGGTGCCCATGACATAAGGTGCTCAACTAAGAGCGTCAAGAGCATTCAGGACATTTGGAATGGTACTCAACCAAATCCCGGTAGTCCCACATTCAATCTATTTGGAATGGTACCCAACCAAATCGGTAGTCCCACATTCAATCTAGGAATGTACAAAGTGGCCATCAAAGGGACACCAACGTTTCCCAAGAAAGGAAAAGAACAAGAATCCCCTTGCGAAGGGGTTCCTTGGTTGGTATCATCGAGAAATTTAGCCATGAAGATATTATGCACAGGTTCTCCCTTTGCGGGATTGTTCAAATTCGTAAAAGCCTCACACACTGACTATGGAAAACCAGTGTTATCAAAACAATGCTTATAAAGAGGCAACTCCACATTCTTAAGTGGAAGACCAAAAATTCCTCGTGATTGGTGGAGTGGGCGGTCTACCACCCTAGGTTAGAGACTCAAATCCATGAATGACTAACTCACTATGGAAAACTAAGGAGCACAAAGAACGCACTAAAAGTTCCTAAAGGCAAATCAAGCAAACGACTAACTAGTTGGAAGAACAGTTACACCAACCAACACTAGAGAAACTTACTGGTGTAAGTGCAACTCGAATGCGGAAGCACCCTCTAGGTATAATCTGCAAAGCATGGCTCATTTTCTATCCTAGGTACTACAGTATACCCCCACGGTCACCTGTGTAAGTCCCTAAAATAAAGGCAACTAGGTTGCCAACTCGTGAACAATCACCAGGCGGGTACAGTTGACAATCGGGTAGACAACAATGAGCAGGGTATCAAGACCTAAACCTATCAAGATTATCGAAAGCAAGTGTTCCAGAAGATGACTGAGGGCCTTGAACGGATTCGAGACCCATGAAGCTTCATGAAAAATGCGATCAACAAAATCCCAAGACAAGTCCTCTATATGCGTTCCCCACTACGCTTGGTCCGGCTTTGGAGGGGTTATCTCTGCTACCTTTCCGCACACAACCTCGTGTTTATCCCTTGTGTTAGAAGGGGTTCTCAGATAATTTCCACATTACTGTACTTCTACACTCCTTAGCATAGACTTGTATGTTTGTTTTATAGCCTTGAAGAGTTTCCTCTCCAACCTAAATCAAGGCTCTAGCCTAATCTAGTTGATGGACCCTACAAACATAAAGTCTAGTTGATTTTAATTAATCGTTAATTTTTTATGGATTGTCTTAAGTCAAAGTTTATGAAAGTGAAACTAGTGATATTTTGAGAGACGAAAGAAAAGATAAACAGAAAGATGGAAACAAAATAACTTCTTCTTGACAAAATTTTTAATCAACTTTTCAAACTAAATTTTTTTCTAAGATCTTTGAACAACAAACTCAAAACAAGATTTTGCTTGACTACGAGCTACTTATTGTCCTAAGTAAACAACCAAGAACTTATGAAAGAAAAACTTTTCCTGGTTACTAATGCAAACCAACAACTACTCAACCAAGAAATATTTTTTTTTTCTTTATTTAATGCTCGCAAAGCAAAAAGGAAAAATGACGACAAGTAAAGACCAAGAAAAATTCTGGCATGAGTGCAGATCGCAAAGAGTCACTAAAAATAACACACCAGCTGCGAAAGAAGATTCTCACACTTATCTAAAACCCTATGTTATCACTCCAGGAAACTCTCCTAGGCTGTGAGTTAGAGATGCCTGGTAACTCAATCTTTTTGGAAACTATTTTCTCAATAATAGGTGTGGGTTTTGGATCAAGATGAATATATTAACCTCAAGATTGTATTCTCAAGACAGTCTTAGTTATATTCGTGCAACACAAGGCCTTCAAGAGCTATTGTCAGATAGGTTTGTATAACAAATGGATAAGAAAACTAATCAGTTAACCAGAACATACATAAAACCATATATATGATGGGTCAACGAACTAGCCAAAGATGCTTGTGATTCTTGCTTAACAATCAAAAGTAAGATGACAGTTACCATAGGATCATTAAACATAAACAAAAGAACTAATTCCACTCATAAGCATAGACAAAGATGAAAGAAGGTCTGACAGTAACAAATGAAAGAAGCTTCCAGGCTGATATATTAAAGAAAGTGTCTTTCATACAAAACAGTAGCATATAGAACTCAAAATCGAACCTTTAGTTCATCTTCTATCTTTAGCTTTATAGCTTTACAATGCAGTTTTGAGATCCTAAAAGCATGGATCAGATATGATAAAGATAGAAAGTCAAAATTCAATTTGCAAAAGATAGGGAATGATCCCCAAAATGAGGTCAATCCCTCATTTCATGGTCTTCATATCTTGTAGAGTCATTGTGTAGTGTAGAATAGCCTTCCAAGGCTGAGTGATGACTCTTCCAAGAGATACAATTCTAATTTGTTGAGATGTGCAAAAAATCCAATCTGTTTCCACCAAAATAGGTGCCAAAATCAACTTGGCTACCCTTTCTAATCCTTATGTACCAAAAAAGGATCTTGAATCTGAATATATAATTCATCATCCATCCATCATGAGTGTTGTCAAATGATTTGGATTAGAAAAACCTCGATTTGTGCAAAAATTTGATCATTCTGGAAGTGACAGGTTTTCAGTGGTTAACATAGAAGACTTATGGGTGATTTAACTACCGAAATCTCTGCTTTCGGTGGTTAATGAACAGTCGTCCTTTTCACCTAAGCCACCGAAAACTTGGCTTTGTCAAAACTTCAAAATTTGCAAAAATGATTACCTTGATGCTTCACTGAGTGTTCAAGGTCTTTTAGACGATGCAACTCCTCTTCGTGCAGATATTCGAACTTCAAATTTCTGTGTGGAAGACTGTGGTATATCTACCATGGTTGTAGCTAAGTTGGCTAGAGTTTCCAAACCTATTTGCTCCTGTGTTGGCGATTGAAAATCTTTTAATTCCAGCCTCAGAATTCTAAGCTGCCTGTACAACTTCATGTTCTCCCTTATCAACACCATGTTCCTGTCTTTGATCTTATCATGCTTTTCTTTGAGGCTTTGGTTCATGTTGAACAGTTCTGCATTTCTTTCAATCAAGTCTGTATTTTCCTTTTTAATAACTCTTTCTAAGACTTCCATTTCATAGACTTGTTGTAGGAGTTTATTGATTTTCCGTGCCTTAGATGCTTTAGGCTTTCTTGAAGAAGCTTTTACCAATGGTGGACTGTGTGCCTCTAGGGAAGTTGGTGAGGGTAAGTTGGAGCAATCGTCTGCAACTTGTCCAACCTGTACATTACCTTGTGTCTCTGCTAACTCCTATTCTGGCTCCGAGTCACTATATGGCAAGTTTAAACGGTTACTTTCTTCAACAAGGTCCTTGGTCTGTTCACCCTCAAACTGTAACTTTCTTTGGGTTCTTTTTCTTTTAACAGAGGATGATTCAATCATATCTCTTGGTGGTGAGATACCCTTCCATTTTCTACGACTACTTTTAGGAGTAATGGTCTTCTTAGTGCCAACTTTTTTACTCTTCTCCTCCTATTGCCAATCAGTCTGGAATTCATTCCAGAAGAGGAAGTAGTTCCAATCTACCTGCCTTTTCTTCAATGACTCTTTGACAATGAGAGTAATGAGTCCTTGATGAGACAATCTACTTTCCACCTTAGTGGGCT
>SNQJ01S0213851.1:0-15700 GCA_010110895.2 Picea sitchensis | reverse complement strand
AATTTTATGCAATACAATTATGATTTCCAAATACTTACCAGAAAAAGAGAAATCATGGTAGAACTGACCTTGTAATATATTCCAACATGCAACTTGTCTTCTACTCTCCTTGTGCACATACCAGGATTTTGGGTTTGTTCCCATAGAATGAAAGAACTAGTGTACCCATAACTGAGAAGGCAATTGTGCAACTTTCCATACCTTAAGACAATTCTCGATGTGCTCAGCTGGATCAGATAGACCATCATATGTTTGCAGATTTAATAACAGACCCTTCCTCTTATGATATTCACTCGACTAACTGAATCATGATGGAGGAAGGAAACAATAGTGTATGGAAATATTAACCTCATCCCAAGAAGAGAGGGATTTCTTGTGACTAGCCCACCACTTGGCTGGCGAAAACCTTGAAGCTATGTCAAGGGCTAAAGTTCTATGTTCTGCCGCAACCTTATCCTCCATGTCAATGACAAAACTCTGTATATCTAAGGTACCGTCATATTTTAGATAATCACTTATCTCAGCTCCATTCCACCTTACTAATATGACATTTTCACAACATCTTGAAAAATTCTCATACCGGACTTGCTACCAATCATTGAATGTTGCTTCATAGTCATCATCCATTGAATGGACACTCCTCAAACTAACAGCTCCATTTGGAGTGGAGTTGATATAATCAAATAATTTCCCAATAATTAGAGTATATAGCTAATAAATGACATATGCATCCATATTATCATCTTCTAGTTCAGTGTACCTTGGACCTTGATAAGGATCTAGTAGTTGAGTGACCTTCATTCCATCAAACTCGAAATTCATAGTTTCCCTTTTAAGATCAATGACAACATAGTATGGATCCTTCTCCCCCATTATTTCAATAACCTCAAAATCAACTATTGTTTTGACACCAACTAAATCCACTCCAACGTTTTGTAGCCTTCCTACTAGAAAAATGCAGTACTGGTTCGCCATCCACAATTGAATAGGAGAATAAAATAACTTGGGAATTCCCATTTCCTCCCAATTTTTCTTTGTCAAGATATTGATGTAAAATCCTAAGTCCAACATAACATCCCTGATCTCAAAGTCATCGATATGAGCATTCAACTTGAACTCTCTTCTAGTCCTCTTTTTTCTCCTTTGAATCCTACTTTCCTTCCTTTTTGGAGGTTAGTGGAAATAAACTCCTACGGGTTTCCTCGAGCTCCCAAGGCCACTTTTATTGTGTTCCACAACTTCTTAGTAAGTTGTTCATAATCTAATATATCAAAAAATAGTTGAATCCAAAGATCAACAACCTTCTGTGAATTACTCGAGGATTCCATATGAGTAGATGACTCTTTAGAGATCCTTGTATGATGAGGATTCAACTTGGAACTCATTTCCATAATTGCAGGTGTTGAAGGACTAGGCATCTGTCTGAACATTTATACTGCATTATTAAATAATTCCTTCTTTCGTATAGGATCATATTTGATATTTTCTGGTACAACCTTTTCAATTTTTATTTGATGTGGACTCTCTGCATTGGTACCCGCATTTTCTCCTCCTCTGGTGATGATATTAGTATCAGGCCCATCTCTTTTGGCCATAGCTCTGGGTTCATAATTTATCATATTGTCTTGTCTCATCCTAGCATGATCTTCCCAATTAGTAATCAGATCCAAACATTTTTTAGTAGCATGAGTGTTATTCCTATAGTTTTCACACCAAGGTCTTCATGGAAGGGGGAAATATCTCGCCAGATGTCCTTGATCATCGCAATTTTAGTAGTGAACTGGTCCTCTTCCACTGGTTTTCTCACCTCGATATCCACCCCCACCTCTGCAATACATGGTATTCGACGTAGGTGTATACTTCTATAAAATGGGACAATTCCTTGGAGAATTCTCATGAATTCAACATATCTCAAAGTATTTGTTGCTATGACCCCCTTGACTAATTAGAAAGGCATGATATTGGATGGGTCCATGATAAGGTGTTGTAGCAACAACTTCCATAACTCCTCCCATTAGTCCAACTGGAGGAGGATCCATTGGTGTACTAAAGGGCCCTATACCCCTCAATATCAAACATTCATTTTCTACACAACCTTTTATGTAATATCTCGAACACCATACTTGCGTTTGATCTAATTTAGGAAGGGTCAACTCTTGATTTTTTTCAATTAACACAAATATTTGGCCCTGTAGTTACACGATATTAGAATCTTACAAAGGTCTCATAATTATTAATCTCCTTGAATAACCTGTCATAGCTTCGATCTCCATGGCTTGCTCCAATGCTTCTCCCAAAGTAGTTATCCTTTACTGAGTCAAAGGGATACAGGTCAAAGGGAACAACCCCTGAATAAACCATTCTCTCGGATGATACTCATGGATAGGGTTTGTTAATTCCCCTATCACATCCTGAAATATCTTATTGTATTACCATGCAAAATCACCATCTCTCTACTTTATCTCACGCAACTCATAGAGAGATTCTTGCTCTGACTATGGTAGCCGAAATTCTACTATAAACCTCTACTTCACTTGAGCGAGCGTGAAGTCTTTCCCATGAGACCCCAAATCAATTTCCTTCATGTACCATTTGAGATATTGACCTCTGAGGGTAGTCTGGAACTGAAAAAACTTGTTTGCATCTAGAGTCCCATGAGACCTCCAGATGGATTCATATAGAAACCAGTGTTTATCAACATCCTCATCTCCTTTACCCAAAAACTCAGGGTATCAAGTGAGAGATCATGCATTTTGATTCATCATTGAGGGATTTGGATACCCTATTAAAATGAATCCTGAAGGTCCTTGTTGCAATATGATTGAGAAAATTGCCACACTTCCACTACTACCACTAATCCAACTTGATAAACTCAAAGGGTTAGGAATAACATAAATTGTAGAAATATTTATTGTAGAAATTACCATATTTGTAGATGGTACTAGGGGAATGGGTCATTCAAGGATATTTCCTTTACCTCCAGAATAATTTTATTTCATATGGGGGGTATCGTTTGTTTGCAATGTTATGTTTACCTCATGATGCAATCCAACATCTTCTGGTGTTACAAGTTTTGATTCTCTCGTAACTTCCTTTGAGGTCTGGGCTGAGTATTCGTCTTCATGGTGGCATGTATCCTTAATCTTTCATCCATATTTTCTGAATTTCCTTCCTCTTTTCTACATCCTCCAAAACCTTCACCTTTCTCACCAACCCTCTCTTTCAACCATCGACTGGCTAGTATCCCTCATCTTTGCAACTTCTACAACTCTTCTAAATCCCTTCTATGACTACTCTCAAAGCCAATCTCCTTCTGTGATTGATAAAATATCTTCATTATTGTTTTCATCTATTTCTGCCACCTCTTTTCAATAATACCAACCCTCCTTTGAGCTCATTCATACCTTGCACTTTTCTCTCAACGACCCCCAATATCTCAAGGAAACTATTCCTTTACCTAACTCATGAAACCTCTCATAAATCACCCTCCCCTAAGCGCAGGGATTTACGTTTCCATATCAACTAAAGGAACAAACAACATTCATTCTTCTACTAGTAAAACCTTGATCCACATAGGGATTTACTGCAACAATATTCCTTTGTCTCCTTCTTTGAATAAAGCTTCAACTTTAGAAAAGGATTGATGGTTTTCCGTAGAAAAATTGATAATGTAACCTTCCAAAGTAGTCAGTGTTGAAATATTGTAACTTCGAAGAATATTCTACCTAAGAGAGAGTTGAATAGTATTCTACCTAGCTCTACAGTGCACAAGTCTTGGAGGATAAGATGTTGCAACTAGGGGTGACGTCGAGGAGGGTTTCTGGTCTATCTCTTGGTATTTATTGGTTAAGTGGTGCACTACTCTTCCTAGTGAAGGAGTAGAGGAGGATCTTATGTTTGATCTTTGGTCTATCTATATTGAGGAAGTTTTTGTTGGGTTTTTTCCCCCATGAGGGTTTCACAAGATAATCTGTGTGTCTCTATTGTTTATGTGATTTCCTCTCTTTAAGTAATCTTATTTATGTAGCTAATGTGCTAAATGATTATAATAATAAATAAGAATTGAAATTTCTACTTGTATAAGTAAAAATTCAACATCGAATCAAAGTAGGCCTAAAATAGACCAACTTGTAGTTTATAAGAAGTGGCTAGCTTCAACGCACCCTCTCCAAGATTCATTTTCAGTATTGTATCTGTTGCAAAATTAAGGTTTATGCATAAACCCTAAGTGTGAAGTTTTCCTTGTTTGAGGAGGATGTTCGAGAAAGTAACCACACCTAGGAACTCGCCCTAGGAGGGTGCATCTAGTCCTTGGATCAAAATTCTGAAATTTGAAGTTTGAGAAATTAGGGTTTCCTCATAAAAACCTAAGTTGCAGTTGCAGTTGTAGTATCAGTTGCAGTTGCAGTATCAGTTGTAGTTGCAATATCAATTGCAGTATCAGTTGCAATTGCAGTCCTAGTTCCTTTTTTCTAGTGCCTTCATGCCAGTTGCAACACCAATTGTAGTGCCAACACAAGTTGCAGTGAAAGTTTTTGTGAAGTGTTGGGACTCATTTTTATTGTCCCGGTGCACCTTACTCTAGAAAATCTCCAACTAACTTTAAGTTACAAGTTGAAGAACCTTTGAAAGTTTTAAAGGTTCATTATTTATTTTCAATGTTGTCAGATGGTGCCACTACCTGTCGATGTTATCATAGGTATGTACTTACATATGTTTAAATTGTATCATTATTTTAAAGGGTATTTGTAGGAGAAATGATCTTTTGTTTAAACAACAATCATATATCCAAAGGGATATCAGATCCAATGCATTTAGAGGAACTATGCACCTCAGGTTTGATCAATTTAATATTCCTCTATTTGTTATGATCTTATGAACATCTAGATTGTATTTTTATCTGTTGAAGTTATGCCTATCATACTAACCATTGGTCAAAATCAAAGTCAAAAGTATTAGATTGATTAAGGTTGAGATTATAGAGTTTATTATATAACTCAGATTCCTATCAAGTAAGCATATTATCTTAGTAAAAAGGACAGGTTGAAGAGAATACTTGTCATCTTGAGTGAAGGAGACTCAAAATAAAAGCAACAACACTCATTCTTGAGGACAAGACTCCAAGTTCCAGGTTTGATTGATTAAGTTGATAAGATTAAAATTTGCACAAATCAAGTTTAATAACTACCTCATTATAAGTAAACATTATAGTTGTGATAACAATACTTGAAAAGTTTTATACTTGGTAGCATGTGAGAATTATTGAGATAAATGTTTATTGTAATCATCTACCAAATATAACTAACATCTCCTCTAGGAGAAACTTCTTGTTTTGGTTCCAGGTTACCATGGAGGAATGATTGATGACAACAACAAAAGAGTGTTTCTCTCATTCCTTATTATTATATTTCTTGCTTTTTACCCTTGTTACAGGAAAGCCACAAGTGATATCTCTGAACGAGCTACTGTGACGATTGTTCTGACTATTTTTTTTACTATTATTATTATAAAGAGTATTATTCTTGTCTATTGTTTCTCCCTTGTTGTTCTTGTTCTGGGCAGATCACATGTGATAACCTTGAGGAAGCTATAGTGACGGTTGTAGGAGAAAAAATATTAGATGAGACATGAAACATACTATCCAAGATGTATACATGTCTATATACATCCATGTTCCAAAGAAGAGGAAGAAGAAGATACCTTTGAGATACAAAGTATCTCATATGAAGATTGATTGTAAGGAACAGAAGACTCCAAACATGAACGAACATTAGAATAGAACTCATAGTAGAATTGGTCAATGGATAATGAAGCCACCTTGACAGGAAGAAAAATTCATTTGAATTATGACTCAACTTTTCATATTAAGACTTGGTATTCAAACGCCAAGTATATCCTGTAGAGACTATGAAGTTTTTTGTAGACTCAGAAGAAATCAAGACTCAGAGTAAGCCTGATCTTAGAAAGGATCATATGGGAAAAAGAGACATATTCTAGGACTGGAAGACATATTCCATGAGATGAGAAGACCATATTGTAGCTTCAGAGACCTTTAGGAGACATGAAATCTTCTGAGAATATTCCCTTGTTTCAATGACAGAGGAGGAATCCAGTTAGAAGGAATGGGATATGGATTTTTCCTTAATACCAGAAGGGAAGTCAGTGGTGACTTCTAATATTGATCTAAGAGATTAAGCATGTTGCAGATAACAGTATGGAGATGTACAAATCCTTATTTGTGTCCAGAGGATTCTCCCAGCAAGAGGGATAATACTATGACAAGACAATTGCTCTGGTAGTCAGAAGAAGTATATATAGAACACATATGATTCATTAAAAGAAGCCGACACGGTATGAGATTTAGAGGGAGAAAGTATGGCAATCCTTGTATTTGAGATTGAGTTATCTCCAATGCCAATTAGTGTAGTACATTAGTTGAGCCATGGAGACATGACTACAATAGAACATTGAGTTACCTCCGAATAAAGAGGATAAGTTACCCTCAGTGTCAGTCATTGAACCACTCTTGGTTTCAGATGAATTTGTTGCAATGATGGAGTAGAGGAGATAATCTCAGAGTTCAAAATCTACAGTGAGAATATAACAATCATTCTCATCTTCAGAAATAGCAGCTGCAGGTGCAGAGTCCTGGTTCCAGAAGGAACGGTTGTAGAAAAAGTAGAGGACATACTCTCAAGTAGTGAGACAAATAGTGCTTTGCAGAAAGCATGTAGAACCAACACATGATTATGAAAATTGAGTTGCAACTAAGAAAGTGTACCAGGTTGGTACAATGTGATGTGAAAATTTGGTTTCGAAGTACAAGATAGGAAGACTCATGTCTGCAAGTTGAAGCAAGCTCCAAGAGCTTGGTATGGAAGGATTGATAGTTTTCTTATGAGCTTGGGATTTACCAAGAGTAAAGTTGATCCCAACCTTTACTTCAAGACTAAGAATGATGGACCAGTTATATTGATGCTATATGTGTATGACTTATTCTTTACAGATGAAGAAAATGTCATCACAAATTGTAAGAAGAAGTTTGTCGCTAAATTTGAAATTAAATACCTAGGAACGATGCACTATTTATTAGGTCTTGGAGTATGGCAGAACCCAGAAGATGTTTTCCTTAACCAAGGGAAGTATGCAATTGAAATAATGAAGACGTTTGACATGTTGGAATGTAAATCCATGGCCACACACATGGAGACAAATTTGAAGCTCCTGGTTGATACTTTGTTAGAGTTAGTTGATGATACTCTATATAGAAAGAGTATTGGTTTGTTGATGTATCTGATGAATACCAAGCCAAATATATGCCACCTTGAGTTAGTATCTAGTGGAACCTAGACGTGTTCACCTTGTAGCTACAAAGAATGTGATGAGATACCTTAAGGGTACGTTGGATTATGGTCTCTGTTATACTGGAGATTGTGACTTCATAATGTTTGGCTCTACTAATTCAGATTGGGATGGAAGTGCTTAAGACAAAAAAATAACTTCAGGATATTGTTTCATTTTGGGGTCAGCCATGACTTAATGGAAAAGCAGGAAGCAATCCAGTATTGCTCTTGGTATGGAAAAAGTGGAGTACATTGCAACATGCTCCACTAGTTGCGAAGCCATATGGATTCAGAAGTTGTTGACATGTTAGTTCGATATGGAGATGGAAGCTACCATGATTCTATGTGATAAACAAAGTTGCATAAAGATGACAGATAACCCAATATTTCATGATAAGATGAAGCACATAGAGATCCGATATCAATAAATTTGTGACATGGTGCAGAAGGGAGTTATAAATCTCCAATATGTTGACTAAGCCTTTGTATTGTGTGAATTTTGAGTACTTTCGAGACAAGCTTGGTATAGTCCGAAAGGACCTCCCTCAAAAGGGGGAGTGATGTTCATGATACTATGGTATCCTGACCAACAACAGGTAGCTCAATTAGAATTTAATATCCTAAGGGACCGATCATCCCTAAGCAGATCATGAAGGTCTGGTAAGGATGGTCAGTCCGAGTACCTTTGCATGTATATGCTAGTTGTGGTCAGTAGTGGTAGCTTGGTTAGGATTTTATATTCTAGGGAATCTTATGATTCCTGGGAAGATCTTGAAGGTCTGGTAAGGACGGTCTCTCAGAGTACCATGTGGTATCTCAGTTAGGATTATATATCCTATGGAATCTTATGATTCTTGGGTAGATCCCGAAGGTCCGGTAAGGACGGTATGTCAGAGCACCACAGATATTGTTGTCGATGAACCTAACTCATTATGTTGCCACATATAGATGTTGATGTTTGAGCTTCATGTTGTTGATGATGTTATTCCAACTTCGTGTTGTTGATGATTTTGTTGTTCCATCTTCGTGTTGTTGATGATGATGGTGTTCCAACTTTGTGTTTTTTATTATATTGTTCCAACTTCATGGTGTTTATGTTGATGTTCCAACTTCGTGTTGTTGATGATATTGTTCCAGCTCTGTGTTGTTGATGTTGTTGTTCCAACTTCGTGTTGTTGATTTTGATGCCCCATCTTCATGTTGTTGATGATGATGATGTTACTCCATCTCCACGCTACAGATGATGATGATGTTCAGTTTCTACTTATGTTGATGATGAGAAAAACTTATGATGACCTATAGATATGACCAACAATGTTTCTGATGCTGATGACAATGTCCCCTCCTCTTGATGATGTATTAAGTCCAGTAAATTGTTATTAATGTTGTGAACAGAATACCCTTATTGTTAAGAGGGAGTCTTGAAATATTATGACTTCGACGAATATTCTACCTGAGAGAGAGTTGAATAATATTATTATATTATATTTAATTAGGCCCTATTGTGCCTTAGTAAAAGTCGTCCCTATTGTTCCTTAACAGTTAATTGTAAATTAAGAGGGTACAGTGACAGGTCGGCCCAGACCTAATTATAGGCTTGTCAGACCACTATTTATAAGAGAGGCCAATGCCTCATTTGGACACATACACACCTAGCTCTACAGTGCGCAAGTCTTGGAGGAGAAGATGTTGCAACTGGGGGTGACATCAAGGAGGTTTTCTAGTCTATCTCTTGGTATTTCTTGGTTAAGTGGTGCGCTACACTTCCTAGTGAAGGAGTGGAGGAGGATATTATGTTCGGTCTTTGGTCTATCTATATTGAGGAATTTTTTACTGGGTTTTCTCCCCGATGAGGGTTTCCCAGGATAATTTGTATATCTCTGTTGTTTTTGTGATTGCCTCTCTTTCAGTGATCTTTTTCATGCAACTAATGTGCTAAATGATTATAATAATAAACAATAATAGTAATTACTAGTTGTATCAGTAAAAATTCAATAGTATGCACCCAGAAGTCCACAACTCGAGAGATATGATGATCTAATCGGTGAAGAGCCACTAGACCCTCAATGGTCCAGTTATATCTCTTTTTAACTTGATATTTGTATTCTGGGGATTATTGCAGCTAATCTAACCACTTAAATAACTCTTTGGGGAAATTAATCCAAAATATATCACATTGGTCACTAGTAGGCTTTGAATAGAATAAAAAAATATTGTTTACAACCCTAAATATTTTGTACCGCAACTTGGATTCCTATTGTATGAATGCAACCTCATACTTGTAGATATGATGAAGCATCCTCTAAAATATCCCTTTAAATCTCTGTCCTAGAAACAAAACTATTTTTTGGCACAATATCGAGACTAGGGTTTTTGAAATTTACCAACAAAAGGCATCGTTGTAGTCTAGGGACATTGGCATATTCAACCTTCCATAAGGGAAGGAGGTATCACCCAAATCATAGACAAGACTTGTTTGGTGAAGGAAGTTATAGATAATACATCATTATATCTATTCCTAGATTACATAGATCCATCTATTCAACATGGAGATTGAGTTGAGATATCATTCAAATAGTACTATAACAAAAAAAGGAAAAAGGAAATATGCAACAATACCATATATCCATTCACAGTAGGACATACAATCATGCAAAAACAAATTTTATGGCCCCAAATCACACCATTGTATTAACAAAAACAACATCTCGATCTTCATATAAAACATAACCAATAGATCTCCCTTCAAAATGTATGAGTACTCTATATCTCATCTCGTGCAATGAGATATGTTCCCTCACAACCCATTACAAACTCGAGACTTTGTACAGTTTCAATAACAATACATAACCCAACCCGAATCTAGATATATAAGTATTAGCCTATCATTGCATGAACATATTAACTTTTTTCTCGTTACATTGCCTTTTTATTTATACTTTTCTTGTCTAGGTCAAATCTTCTCTTTGTCGCTTCTTAGATTCCTTTTTCCGCTCATGGTATTGTTTTTTCTTCCATATTCTAGCTGGTGCATGATGCTTTTGACCTTTTCCGCTACTTTTAGATTTCCATCTAGCTCCCGATGCTTTTGACTGTTTTTGCTACTTGTAAACTTTCAGTTAGCCCACAGTGCTTTCCCAAAATCAAGGCATCCTCAAAACAAAGGTCCCAACAGGCACTCATCGACACTCATTATGTAAGTGGATGGTTTATTTATGGGTTTTCAATTTTGGTTTATTTGTTTGTAATTGGCATTTTATTTTGTAGGTTGGTTGCATTATTTTCCTGTTGAATTTTAAGGCTGGTTTTCTCTTTTCCCAGATTTTTATTGATGCATGCAAGTTGCATCTAACCCTATTTTTATTTTATGCATATAAGTTACATCTAACCCTATTTTGATATTTCATATTTGATATTTAAACATGTAGAGGTATTTCAAACATTGTTGATTTGATTTGATATTTGATATTTGAACATGCAGAGGCCTTTCAAATACTGCAGTAGGAAACATTTGGAGTCAACATGCCCTCCAAACATCGCTCTGGACAAATGGAGGAGTGAACACGATGAAGGTGGCAACATTGGTAAGGAAGACTTCCATGGGAGATAGTTTATTGGTCGTAAGTATAACGATGGAGTCTATATCCCCAACCTACTTTACAGACTGTAGCGATCAGTTCATGCATGCCAAACTTAAAAAAGTATATCATTATTCCTATATTTATTATTTAAAATATTTTAATTCAATTTATATTTATGAAGCATCAATGGTATATGGATATTTAAATTTATTTGTAAGTTTATTTTTTTCAATCATATTTGTTAAATAAATTATTAAATATAGTTGATATAGGAAATTTGATGGATTAATTTGAAGTGGAAGATGATGCCTATCGACATATATCAACCACTTAAATGTGGTTGTGCTAGTAATGTTGGTGTTAAGCATATATTTCCTCTTTCTCCCACATCTTTTAGCATCTATATCAATAAAATTGAACATTGTTTAGAAGATGAGGGATGCATTGCTATTAACATGATTGGACCTAATTTCATATTTTTCTTATAAAATTTTGATGAGATTGTTCTCCTTACAAAAAATATTGAATCATTATCTTCACAAGCAACTCAAAGTTAAACAATTATGCAAAAATTATGAGTTTATCATTAGTATCGATAAAACCAAGATGATGATAACTAAATATAAGAAAATATTTTTTCATTTGATTGGAAATTTTATTATGGTCTTGAAAACAAATGTAGAAATGTTGAGTTTTGGGATTGGGATAAGAAAAAAAAAATCAACACTTTAGTTATGATGATTATTCTTTTTTTTTCAAGGAAAAAAAAAACATAATTTCTATTCATAACAAGAATGGAAATCACATTCTTCAAGTGCATACAACACATTACATAAATATGTTGAAAAAGAATTCAACATTGTCCATGCAATATTAACCACTAAAGACATATCAAGCTAAAGATAACCCCTACATAAAGAGAAAAGACCATCACATGGAAATGACCTCAATCCAACATTTTTTGCCTTTTTTCTTTTTCTTTTTAACCTCTATTCATCCCCCTAGAGGAGGTTCTGCAACAACCACTTATAGGTCATAATTATTTTTATAGCATCATTTACCACCTCATATGCATTGATGCCCTATTGGCCTAATAGAAATACACTTTCCCTACTTGTAGACTCAGATTGCCTTTATTCCTCCTCAGAAATCATTAAAAAAAACCATTTTTGAAGTTTTATGTGCCCTATCAGTTATGTAGGATGTGTACATATGCTTGTTGTCCTTTATCAGCCCACATATGCATTTATTTGGCTTTAAAAAATATAATTTTGTTAAATTTAGGGCCGGTTTTACGGGTTTCTCCAGTCCCTAGCCCCCTATTTCTTGTGGCTAAGTACTCTAACCACTTGTTTGGAGTATAAAAAGAGCCAAGGGGTAGAGGATAGATCATGATGCCATTTAGCACCATTATGTTGGCCATTTAATTCCTAGTCTGCAAGCCCCTTATCTAGAAACCTTTGTTTCCAACAATCTTTGCTCCCTTTATCTTGTTAGAAAGAGAACGCTTCTCTTAATTGGACCTATTTGAGCGAAGTTAGAGGTTGATTTGATATTCATTGGCTAGGGTGGAGGAACCTAGATGACAGTTCCAGAACAACCTACAACAATTAGAGGTTGTAAAATTACTTAACTTTGTTGTTAAATCAATAAAGAGATATTTTTCCCTTCCAACTTTGTGTTTTAGTTTATGATTGTTACATTTCATCATTTAATTATATATAACACTAATGGACTTAATTTCACTTAGCATGATTAAAAGTTAGTTATTTTGTAACTACCTATCTTTTAGTTTCCTTTCTCCTTGTGTGCAAGTGGTTGGAGAAAGTGTTGGAGAGGAACCTTGTAGCAAAGTTTCAGGTGAGGGATCTACATCAAACGATTGGATCCAAGCTTGTCTCCTTCCTTCTTATAAAAAGTTAGTTAGTTAGTTACAATCTCCTTGACTATATTTTTGGGATTGAGTCAAGTCTTCGATCAATTTCTCTATTGTGGTTATAACCCAAAACCATAGGAGTACTTTATTGGTCAACATAATCGGTGACCATAATGGGGAGGTCTCCTTTTCGGTTGGTTAGGGTTATTGTCTTTGTTTTATTGGTGTATTTCTATTTTTATTGTTGTGTTGAATCTTTGAGAAACATGGCCTTTATTCTCAGTCCTTGGATCCATCATTTTTCAAACCTTTCTTGAAATTTTGGGTGGTATACACTCAGTTCTTAAGTAATAGAAGTGTGCATACATGACCTATAGAATGAAAGAGCACATACATACACACCTTTCCTTGGTGATAGGTGTGTATATATCCTGTAAAGAGGTTTTTCTTTCCCTTTTCCTTGCTCAAAGTTTTTTGGTCTCTAGGGGTTCTCCTAAATTCCCTTGGTTTTTGTCAGTGTCCTAGTAGTCTCATAAAGTGGTCTTTGTTTATATAAGAAAAGAAAAAAAAAAAATTAATGCTTTTATGGTTTTAAAACTTTTTGGATTTGCTTTGTGCCATGAAGAGTTCTTTCAAGACTTTTGATTTCTGGATTTCTCCCACAGTTTGTTTCATAGTCTAAAGGTTTTGGTTTAAAAGTTGTACTTCTCCCTTACATTTCCATCTTTAAAGAAAAAAGAAAAAGTTTCATTTGTTTTTTCAGTTTTTCTTTTCCTTTGTCTGCAAGAAATCAAATAAGAAGAGTTTTTCTTTTAGATCCATTTTTACCTCAATTTCTTGTCACCCTTTGAACTGAAAAGGAAAAAACAACATGTATTAGATGTAACATACATTTCTTCCTCTTTCATTCACATAAAAGCTAGTTTCATTTGTAGGTGTCTATGGTTTCTTGTTTTCTGTTAGTAGTAGTTTTTAGTTTTGAAAAGGAAAGCTAAAGGTTGTGTATCTTTCAAAAATTTTCATTACATGTTTCCTTGAAAAAGAAAAGTTGCATTGCATTGAAATTTGAAAAGCTTGCATCAAAGTATTCATAAATGTTCATGTTCATTTTAAGGATAATCTTTGTTTCATAAAGAAAACAATGTTCTTATAATCTATCCTTTTTGGAAGTGTCATAAAACACCATTAATTGCACAATCATTCCTATTGCATAATAATAGTCGATAAAATGAATGCTAAATTTTAAAATTTACTAGACTTTTGTTTCTAGGGTTCATTGACTAGTCTAGGCTAGGGCCTTGAAATAGGTTTGAGAGTAAACTATCCAAGGCCGCTTAACTAAACATAAGATTGTAACTTAGGGAGTGTTAAAATCTAACTTTCATATAGGTGTGTTCAGGAAACTCCTCTAACAGAATATTTAAACACAAGGTCACATGAGGGTGAGAAACGAAATTACCCCTCTAATACTTGTTCCAACGTCCATGGATTGTTGCATATATAGGGGTTACTTGAGTACCACCTAGACTCTTTTGGTGCTAGTGTTTTTGGAGCTCTGGTCTTAGCTATCCTTCCCATATGTATGATCTTCACTGACCCCCGGACCCCAAGTGTGAGTTGGTATCTTTAGCTACCATTCTTAGGTGTCACATAGATGACTACATGGGGCTTCCCGCAATACCTGAGGCAGATGTTTCATCATACTTTTAGTACCCCTGGAGGGTGCCTCATGCTCGTGAGAGTTACTTGCACCAGGTAGGGTTGTTACATGGAGGTCATGGTAACTTCTTGATTTTAAAATACTAAACGAGTTATGATACCAACTTGATCTGAAATATCAACAAACTTTGATACCAATTCAACACAAAAATCCTTAGATGTCAATTAGTTCATAAATAAACATAAACATCTGACCATATTCGGGGAATTGAAGATCAACTTGACTATTTGCAAATAATCCATGAGAACGCTTATTTATTCATAAAATTTCATTAATTGATGAATATAATTTGCGGAAATAATAAATGCCAAAATGGAGATAAATAGACCACTCTTATTAATTCTCAAAATGCCAAAAATTACAATGAAATGGTCTTTACAAATGTCAAATTATGAAGACACCCTTCAATTCGGTTACTCCAACCCAGAAACAGAGGTCACCATTAAAATCCTTGCGAAATTATGAGAAGAATGAGTATAAACCCGACCATATTTTGAATAGGTGCCTGAAAATCCCTTTTTGCACATATAACGAGACTATGGGTCTCATACATGTAAATTTGAACTAAGACTTTCATGTACAACACTTTTATAAAAATATGACATTACCATCATGATCCTCTCGAAAAATCGAGAAGATGAGTATCAACACCTGATACCTTTCTCAAAGAACTCAATGGCATGCATTACAGTGCAACCTCCAAGTCTAGTTACCCTCAGGCATGAACTTCGAGACTGTACTATGCAATTATGAGTATATCCTTGCCTCGGTCAACATTCCATTAAATAAGGCGCTGGCCCTAACCTCCCATTCGCAAACCTAGGTAGGCATTAAATGTTAGTTAGATGGCTTTCATAACAAACCCGTGCTTTGTGGTGTAATGGTTAAGTTGTTGGTATGTTATATAGTGGGTCTCGGGTTCAAACCCTATGGACCACACTATATATATAGTGTTTTGGTTATACTTTGGTTGGATATATAAATACACCCCACGGAATATATGATATGGTTTGCATAAAGTTTAACAAACTCGTGGAATATTCGACCCACAATTATATTTTAATACATATGATATGGGTCGAGGGCTTATCCCTCGACCCTTTTCCCACTCATTCAAATATTTCAACAAACTTAAATAGATGTCGTTGCATGTATGGTTAAGATCCAACCATCGGGTATA
>SNQJ01S0213850.1:4767-15816 GCA_010110895.2 Picea sitchensis | reverse complement strand
AGGTATCCCCCCCCTAGTTACGTGCAGCATTCGAGGCAGCACCCTGAAATGTTTTTTGGGCGGTTTTTGTTATTTTTAGCAGATTTTGCTATTTTTAGCAGTTTACTAAAAATAATCTCGATTTTAGGGATTAGGGTTTTGGTATCTAAGGAATACCTAAAAACATTTTATATATTGTATAGTGAACGGTGAAATTTGAGATAATGAATATAAGAAAGTTTTTCTTGGTTGAGGGTTTCCGGTATATATCTATGTGTACTATGTGAATGATCCATTGATTAAATTCTGTTTTTCTTAAGAATCTATATGCATTGCTTTACTTCATAGGTTTAAAACTTACAAATGTGACATTACACTATTCAAATCCTTCAATAACATAGGTGCAAAGACAATATGATATTCACAAAACATATATGGTATCACAATTAAATACAAACTTTACTACATGTGATTGTAATTAGGGAATAAAACAGATATTTGTGTAAAAATGTGATTAATTTTAGCATGATGAGGGACTAAAACAAGTTGGAATAAGAAGCACTAAAAACAAGAATCAATGAATCAATCCTATACTATGGGATTTGAGTATTTCATACTCGATATTTATATCATCATTGATAAATATTATTCCTCGTGGTATAATATGGTGCAATGTTATGGTAATGGATCACTTAAAAAGATGGCTTTGGAATTGTGAATGACTTGGATGTCCCTGTCATGGTATTCATTTCATAACCTGATTTATTTTATGTTTGTTATCACTCTTTTACTATTGATATAACTTTTTGTTTCTTGTTTTGCAGGTAGTTGGTAATGTTAATGGTTCAATGGATTATTCCAGTAATTTTAATCCAATTGATATATGAAAAAGAGTCTTGGAATATATTCATGACATTTTTTAGTCTCTTGTGTAGTTACTTGGTGAAGAATCACATCTTCTCTTCCTATAAAAACACATGAAGGATGTTGAAAGCGATTTTAAAATAACATTGACATCAATCAATTTAGGGTTGAACCATTTGACTACTCTATCATTCCAACAAGTTCACGATGGATATGAAAATATCCAGAAGCATGGGATAAATTGATTGGAAAGGATGGTCACTCGTGTAAGGTACCATATGTATTATATAAAGAAGAATCATAAATATTGTGAAAAATACTGGAGAAACAACAAAATATGGAGAATAATAACACCAACAATGATACCTTTATTGATAGAAATCCAAGTTGACTTGCTTCTTCGAGGGGGAAACCTCTAGCAAAGCAGAGCTCTTATTACAATAATTCCCAAGACAAGACTTTCCCATGCAGTCTACTGATGTTTATACTAATTCTATATTCTAAAGAAAATTCTAGAGGAAGATCGTTCTATAAGTGGAAGCTTCTATTAAGTCTTGTTACATTAGACTTGTTCATGTTATTATATAGTCCTTATTTACTAATTCCATCCTTTATTACATAGAAAACATATTTTTCTACCTACGTCAGGGGTTAGGGAGGTTAGATCCCTAACATTCCCTCCCCCTTGAAAAAGAGCCTTGTCCTCGAGGCTTTAGATGGGGAAATTGTTGCAAAATGGTATCCAGTTCTTAGGTGACATATTTTGTTGGTGCATCCTTCCACTGAACTAAAAATTACTTTACTGTGCGTTGGCAGAGATGATGCTTTAATGTCCCCATCCATCAACCCCATTGTCGAGCAACTCTACTACGCGAAACATTCCCATACATACATATACATATACATATACATATACATATAACATGCATATTAAATCAAATTAACACATTTAACATAGAGTTACTGCCATCATACAAACTGAAATAGAATTAACAATAAATATCATTGCAACATAATACATGATAATATTACAAGCGTCACAGATATGCATTTTAATTGAAATTAAACAAATAATGATACTTATATTTGAAACTATAGTAACTCCACCAATTATTTGCAGACCTTCCATGAACCTCCCAGCCTTAGACCACGCTGCTCATCACGCTCAACAGTGGGTCACCCCTGAGTTGGGACTAAGCTCCACCCAAGGCAAGGGAATCCTAGACTAGGCCGAGGTTACATGAAAACTGCATAGTGAAACCAGAAGGATTCTCTCCAGGATCCTTCTTACACCCACTACTCACGAACTATCATTCCCCACATGCATGTTCCACCCAGGAGTATACACCTTCACAATCATAGTCCATCGGTGCTTCACCTCCCTCTCTGGGTCTCGACAACAAGATGGATCAGGAATTCTTATACCTCTGTAGCTGGTGCTGGACTCTCTCTGGGAGAAAACCACTTCCCAACAAACTCTCTTACTTGGAGAGAGATGCTCATAGGCCTAACAACCTGCCTCTTCAACCACGGTCTTGACAACCCGGTTCTTCAACCACTTTCGACTTAGTTCCAGCAAGGTATGGGTGACAACAACGATAACTGGTCAACACCACTTAGGAAAAACAGAAGCCTGCAAACCAAGAATGGTTAAGGTATGGACTCAGCTCTGCAAGGGTGGATAAGATGGGTTCACAGGACACACATGAGACACGGCTCAGTCCACAGGTTTGCCACTGGTTTTCAGAGATGTGTGACAAGGAATCAACACAAAGGTCGAACACAGACTCTAATGGTTTAGATGGAGGATACGTCGACTTTTCAGGAAAACATCACAGTTTCGGGTTTCATAGCTGCGTGAGGCATGCAGAGATCAGACACATCGGCAACACAGTTCAGACAACAGACAAAAGAATGGAAGAAAAACCCCCATCACGGTTCAATTCTTGGGTTAAATTGCATGTGCCTGGGCCGACACATGTCGCCCATGAAGATGCATGCACTCCATCAAGTATGCGTTCCGTTTTTGCACATGTTGGAGCTGCATGTGTTGCCTCTCCCAAGACTTAGGATAAAAATATGTCTTTCACATAGCTTTGGAATAATAATAAATTATTATTCTCGAGGACTTAAGCCCCTAAGAGCCCTCTTTCCAACCTTTCAGCCCCTTTTTCCTTACCCACTCTTTGGAAGCTTAGTCCCCCACCACTCTTTCTTTGTGGTCGGTCTGCACGCAACGATGTTTAATCTTTATTAATGTTCTGCATAATTACATCTACAAAAACATGCTCTTGTCCTTTAACACTTAGGCTCTTTGGCCTAATAAGCACACAAACCCACCAACTTATCAACACTCGACTCACCAGCCTACAAAACATGATTACAATTCATAAACAAGATTACAATTCATAATATAACTGGGGCACATCCTTGGGGTACTACATGCAAGTATCCAAAGCTAGTCATGAACAAAGAGAGTGGATTTTTGTTCATTTATTTGCAACCCCATCGCCCTACTAAAAAGATCTAGGATATAACATAATTTTTCTGCATCACCCCTCTGACCGTTACCGAAAATTAGAACGTCGTCCACAAAAAGGAGGTGGGATAACTTTAAGGTTGGCGAGATTGATATACCCTAGAACTCACCTATGACTTTTGCTTCTCTAATGGCCATGCTGAGTCCTTCCACTACCAAGAGAAAAATGAGAGGTGACAAGGGGCAACCTTGTCTTAATCCACGTTCAACATGGAAGAAAGTGGATGCAACCCCATTGATTAGAACTACAAACAAGGGGGTCTCATACATCAATTTGGTGTTTGGCATTAATGTTTGGTGTTTGGTGTTTGGTGTCTAGGTCTCAGGATATATACCGATATATATATTGAGTATATATAACGGTATATATATTGAGTATATATATCGACACATATACCTAGTATATATATGGACATATACTAGGTATATGTGTTGGTATATATACATACCCATATATATACCGCTATATATACTGTTATATATATTGAGTATATATACCGGTATATATACTCAGTATATATATTGGTATGTATATATACTGACACATATACCTAGTATATATATAGCGATATATATACTGAAACAACCTATAGAAACTCCAAGGATACCCTTTTGAAGAGCTCAAAAATACGATTCCAACAACGTAGATGTCACACTAATCAAAGTCTGTATGAGCCTAAACGAGGAAAGAGAAAAATGGTGGTTTTCTATAAAAAGGGATAAATCCCCAAATTCCAACTCATTCGTGCATATGTGTATCCAACGTTGGAGTGGAGGAGGAGGCCCTAAATGTTTGTGTATTGAAAAGGGTATTTTTGAGGTCAATGCTATTGCTAGAGACACTCATTTGGGTGGTGAGGATTTTGATAATATGATAGTTAACCTCTTTGTACAAGAATTTAAAAGGAATTTCAAGAAGTATACTAGTGGTAATGTTGGGCCTTTGAGAATAATGAGGACTGCTTATGAAAGGGCCAAAATGACTCTTTCATCCATTGCTCAAACAACCATAGAGATTGATTCTTTCTAGGAAGATATTGGAATTTATTTTGCCATTACTAGAGATAGGTATGAAGAACTAGAATATGGATTTATTCAAAAAGTGTATGAGGCTTGCTTGAAAGTGTTTGAGAGATGTTAAGATGGATAAGAGCACTATCCATGATGTTGTATTTTTTGGTGGGTTTGCTAGAATTCTTGAGCTACAACAATTGTTGTAGGACTTTTTTAATGGGAAGGAGCTTTCCAAGAGCATTAAAATTGATGAGGTTGTCACTTATGTAGTTGTAGTGTAGGTTGTTATATTGAGTGGAGAGGGTAATCAGAAGGAACTTTCCAAGGGCAATACCTATTACTTCTTGATCTTACTTTCTCTCCCCTGGTCTTGAGACATCCGGTGGTATTATCACTGTTTTGATTCCTATAAACACAACCATTCATACAAAGAAGGAACATGTCTTCTCTGCATACTCAAACAAGTAACCTAATCTACTTTTCCAAGTGTATGAAGGCGAGAGAACCCAAACTAAGGACACCAATTTTTTGGGCATGTTTGAGTTGTCTAGTATTCCACTTACTCCTAAAGGTATTCCTCAAATCATAGAGTGCTTTGACATTGATGCCAATGATATCTTGAATGTTTTAGTTGAGGGCAAGACCATTGGATAGAAGAGAAATATTACAATCACCAATTATAAGGGTAGGTTACACAAGTAAGAGAGAAGATGGTTCAAGGAGTTGAAAACTACAAGTCTAAGGATGAGGGTTAAGTCCAAAATCTCATTGGAGAACTATGCCTACAACATGAGAAAATTGGGACCAAGTTGGATCCATCTAACAAGAAGAAGATTGAAGATGCAATCGAGCAAGCAATCTTAATTGGATAACAACTAGTTAGCGGAGGTTGATGAATTTGATATTAAGAGCATTTGTAACTTGATAATTACAAAGATGTATGAAAGTGCATGTGGTGATATGCCTACAAGTGGCTTTAGGATGGATCGTCTAGTAGTGGAGGTGCTAACCCTAAGATTAAAGAAGTGGACTAAGCACTTTGTGTCTCAAATTGCATATGGTACTACTATATTTTGTCTTAAGAATTATATTTTCATTTACTCTCATATTAACATAATTTTGAAATTGAAAATTTGAAACACATTTTATATTTTACTCTAATATTAACATAATTTTGAAATTGAAAATTTGAAACACATTTTATATATAATGATACAATAGTTGACCATTATACACAATAGTTATTATACACAATAGTTATTGTGTATTATACAATAGCTTGACTTGAATACACAATTAATGACTATTAATATATCTTTATAGCCATGTCCATGTATGTATTCTATAACTTTGTTTTTACCATAACTCAACTATTTCTAGGAAAGTGTAGTTAACTCAATATCACATACATTAAATTATTTTATGTTCAAATTTTTTTTTTTTATTATCTGCATTGTTTTACAACAAAATATTTTATAATTACTCACAAAAGATAAATACTCATTAATATTTAGCATGATTTATTCATCACTTTTAAAAAAATATTAATCTTTAAAATATTTATTCATCACTTTTTAAAATTATTAATCTTTATGATGCTTTATTCTCACTTTTTAAATGATCCACGGTGGCTATAACTCCTAGAAAACTTAAGGTTTTAAAAAATCATATAATTTTTATTCTGACTTCTTCAAATGATCTATAAGACTTGGAAGTCGAAGGGAACTTCAACTCCGAAAATTCATAAAATTTAAAAAATCATTCAACCTGACTTTTCACGTTTCTAAGCAAAGGTTTGCTTTCTCGAGTTTCAAATAAGTGACCAGGCTTTATACTCGGGGTGTTTTTTGTTATTTACGATTAAAAACTCGCTGAGGCACAATAATTTTAGCCCGAGCCCGAGCCATATACATCACATCGTCGGTTTGAAGGACGATACAGCAATGGCGTGAAAGGCAAGGCACGCCTGCAGCCATATACATCACATCGCTTGTTGAAAGGACCTCGACCGTGCGATACGGCAATGGCGTGAGAGGCACGCCTGCAGCAGGCTGGATATTGCTTGCCTGAGAGGCACGCCTGCAGGCTGACAGAGTATCCATCCACTGACAGAGTATTAATGACTCTGCAGCAGGCTGGATATTGCTTGCCTCTCAGGCACGCCTCTCAGGCAGGAAGCAAAACAAAGTTTCACGGTGTTTGGTGTGACTGATAAGACCGATAAACCCTGCACTGATAGCATTTTGTCTCTACCGCTGCCTCTTCATTTCTCTCATATTTTATCATATGAATCAGCGGCGTTTCGCATATTTAAAACCTTTCACAGTTCCATTTCTGAAACCCATGGCTCCTGATAGCGTTTTCTCTCTACCACTGCGACTTCATTTCTCTCATTTTTTATCATATGAATCAGCAGCGTTTCGCATGTTTAAAACATGCGAATCCATGGCGCCATCGTTGTTTGTACCAGGGACTTTGGGATGCAGGTAAGATACCAGGAATGTTTTCTTGTAGAATAAATATGGGTTCTGTTGGCCTTTTCTCAATAAAGATTTATTATCTCTACACAGTTGGTGAAGGCTAATATATTGGAAATGGTGCAGTACAGAGCTGCGTATGGAATGGAGGAGCTAAGTATGGAATGGGTAGAATTGGAAATAAAAAAATGGTGAGTATGTCTATCTGCTCATGTTTACATTTTTACCAAGATAGTAAGAAAGAAGCCCATGAGTATTATATTAGAGTAAGATAGTTAGAGTATTATATTCTCTTCTGCGCTTGTTACAATCTTTAGGGATTAACATGCCCGACATTATATTCTCTTCTGCGCTTGTTACAATTTTATTCGTTTGGAGCCCATTGTTACAATCTTATTCGTTTGGAGCCCAGTGCCGGGAGATGGGACGTCTCTGGCGCCGGGAGGCCATCCTGTAGAACTCCTCGTCGTCGTCGTTCACCCATCCTTGTTCTTGCGTTGTTGTTCGCCCGTCATCGTTCCATAGACGTCGATGCCCCGTTCCCATCGTCCCATTTCCAGTTACAACAATTGGATGTCCCATTTTTTACGAAGAGTTCACCTTGAGCCCATTTCTTGATACTTGAATTCATACCCGTGCATAACTACATCAAAGTGTTATCTGTTGTTGTTGGTTTTTTTTAGTCTTATAAAATTCTCCCTCAGAACACATCAATACTTCAATATTGGCTTCTCTATCTGGAACCCGCCGCATAGCATGATCTCTCTTTGAAGGAGAGAGCAGTGGTTCTCAAATGTGCTTAATGTGATGTGTAGGCGAAACCACAATGCAAACAAAAATTCCAGTTCTATCCTGTTCATTTCAAGAGGCATGAAACCACCCACTTTGGCATAGTAGGCATTATTGTAGAACTTGTATCAGGTTGGAAAACTTATCAGAATTCCTGAATATTCTTTAAAATTGAGGAAGTCAAATGGACAAACTGACGTTCAGGTTTCCAATCTGAAAATGTTGAATGAAAAAAAAAGAAAAAAGCAAACAATAGAGAAAGGATTTAAGTGTGCGAGTTGTCAAAAACACTAATGCTAGGGCAAGCATTATCCGCCCTGCACTAAGCAAAGGTGGATATGTGCACAATATCTCACATACATGCCATCGCTAAGACCTTTGCTGCATTGTATAATTATAAGGTATGTCCATGTCCATCATCTCGTCTCCATCCGTTTGTCGGGGCCAGGCCTAGAATTTGACGAGCTACAGCCCGTCTTTTACCTCTCAACCTGTATTTGACACTAGCTAATAAAATTCACATGTCATCACTGACTGGCATTAGAATTATCTACCTGTCAGTTTGACGTGGGACTGCCTCCAATGCCCGTCAAAAACTCTAGTAGGTATACGGATACTGTATGACATAGGGCTAGGTAGTAGGGCCTAGAGGCTAGGAGTCACGACGTGGAAGCTGGATTAGGTGGAACCATAGAAGTAGTTGTGTATAATTAAAGCTCCGCACTTGCGTGTCACCACAATAAACACTAACCCTGATGAGGCTGAATCTCGAGGGTAGCTAGTAGCTACTAGCGCAGGTTGCAGCGCTTAATTTCGAAGTACTCCAGTCTCCTACTACCTACTACCTAGTCTCCTTCTATTTAATTGATTATTGGAATTTGGAGTCTGGATCCATCTTCGCCGTTTGGAGGTTGGAGCCTGGAGCGTTCAAGCTCCTCCTCTGGTCACAACATTTCTTTCCTGCACCCGCCAACACCAGGGTGAATGTTTTATGGGGTTATAGTTTGTTGGGGGCGGTCACTGAGGGAAACCCATTCTCCCGACTCGGGGTTCTCACATGGTAGTTTTGTCCTCTTCAAAAGTAGTGGCCATTGTGTTGGTGGACCAGTTAAAGAGATTAAAAGGGTCTACCACAGTGTTGTCCAGATCATCATCATCAATTTGGAATCTGGATCCATCTTCGTCGTTCGGAGGTTGGAGCTTGGAGCGTTCGAGCTCCTCCTCTGGTCACAACATTTCTTTCTCGCACCCGCCAGCACCAAGGTGAACGTTTTATGGGTTTATAGTTTGTTGGGGGCGGTTGCTGAGGGAAACCCATTCTCCCGACTCGGGGTTCTCACATGGTAGTTTTGTCCTCTTCAAAAGTAGTGGCCATTGTGTTGGTGGACCAGTTAAAGAGATTAAAAAGGTCTACCACAGTGTTGTCCGGATCATCATCATCAATTTGGAGTCTGGATCCATCTTCGCCGTTCGGAGGCTGGAGGGAGCGTTCGAGCTCCTCCTCTGGTCACAACATTTCTTTCCCGCACCCGCCAGCACCAGGGTGAACGTTTTATGGGTTTATAGTTTGTTGGGGGCGGTCGTTGAGGGAAACCCATTCCCCCGAGTCCCAGGGAAGGAAATTCCACGCCTGCTCGGCGGGGTTTCGGTATGTTCGTTGAATTAGCTATTTATATTTATGTTCAGTTAAAACCATGGCCAGATTTATATTTTTCACCTTCCAAGTTCATAACCATTTCAAGATTATGCCTGGGTTGTCGTTACACAACAATATTACCTGCAGACTGCATATACTCGTGATATTTGATTTGTTTAAAAAATCTATTCATATTTCTGACAAAGCGTGCAGTGATTGTAAATGCGTATTCTCATTATAATTATATAATGTTTGTCCAGACTCCAAATTAATCGATTCTATCAGTTATGAACCGCCAGTTCCCTCTGTTGTGCTTTACCAACATTTTTCAGCATTCACCATTTTATCATCAACAATGAACAGCAGCAGAAAATCCAACTGATTGTATGTGATTGATGTAAAAGACAAAAGCCTACACGGTGCTGACACTGAATTCCTACATACGGTTATGCCAATAGGTGGTTAGTAGACTAAATTTTACCATGTCTGCATGATACACAACTTGACCAACTACACATGCACTCATTTTTTCTCTTTCGTATCTATAATAACCTCTTTAGCCCTATAATCCATTCATCACGATGACGATAGAACAATTTCACACACTCACTAACCAACTTGGTTTTCGCAAAGCACCGAAAACAACATGCGACATTCATTTCAGCTATACACCATAGGGAATCTGAGAGATTTTAATATTCAAGAAGCACCGATACAATCCTTGTCTCTTAATTTGGTTCCGGTAACCAAAATGACTACCTAACTCCTGTACTAACTCAATCTGTGGAACTCTCGTCTTTTATTACCATGAGCTTATCTCGATTGGAACTCGTCTTTTATTACCGTGAGCTTACCTCGATTCAAGATTCGGGGCATCCAATGGGCCTAGTTGACTTTGCTCCATGCCCTTTGGATGCCCCGAATCTCCAATCTAGATAAGGATCGTCCTTTTATTATGGTTTTGATAACAAGCATATGGTTGCCTATCTTCTAATGGTATCTCAGTTTCTGGAGCTTTTGATACTGAGTTAGAAGGAATGGACCTCATTTTGCATGAATCAAATTATTAATGATATCATAAATTAATTGCATCTTCATTAATTTACACTTATATGGTGCCGATCAAATTTGATATGGGCGTATAAATCATTTAATATCAACCACAATTAATATTGTGTATCATGCCACCCCTTTGAACTTTGCAGGGCTGCGCGGACCGACCAACAACTTTGAATCAAATAACATTTGAGGCTGAGCTGAGCTTTGCTTTGCTTTTCCATTACTAGGCTACTAATAACAAGGAGAATTAGAAATAGAATGAAAGATCCCTCGAGAAGCGTCAGAATCCCTACATCACCATCTTCTATATACAATGTGTGGTGTGGGCACATGTGAGCTTTGAGAGCAATATCTACCGATGCACTTTTTCTCCCCTCATTACCTGCCTCGGTTTCCTTCCACCTCCATGTGGTATCCACCCATCAGAAAATTCTGGGCGCTCTTTCCTTCCTGTAGCTGCTAGCTGTGGGTTTAGGTCCCGCCTGACTGCGTGTCGCTGTATGTACTTAGGACTCATGATATTGTTCTTTGGTATTGTACAAGGGGTAATAAATTGTCACATTTCTGATGAGACTAGTATTTTCGATCCTGTAGAATAGGTTTAAATTTTGGATGGAAATTCACATTTCCAAATGGATTTTCAACTAATTTTTTTTCACTTCATTGTAGTTCATCGTGAAGATTACATATCC
>SNQJ01S0213849.1:0-15700 GCA_010110895.2 Picea sitchensis | reverse complement strand
TGTCATAGGTGATTCTAGAATTTTTATACAAGCTCTCAATCAGAGGAGGGCTCCCAAAAACATGGGGCTGGAACACTATTATAGGAAGGTTACAGATCAGATGAAAGAATTCGAAGAGGTGAAGTTCTACCACATCCTTGGGAATATTAATCAGTTGGCAGACCATGAAGCGAACAGAGGAACCTCCCTGGGCAAGGGAGTCATCAACATAAATGGAATAGAAAATCATGAACCAATCCCTTAGAGTCCGGGGAGAATATCTCATCAAGGGCTCTCCAGTTAGAAATTGCAGACCTCTGAAAACTGCCAGGAAGGAATCCAAAATGCAGGTGTGAAGGTCTGAGGAAGTTGAGAGAGGAAGTGCTGAAACAGTGCTGGATCATAGGCTGAAATAGCGTTGTAACAGATGTTGAAACACAGTACTGTTACAGTTGTTGAAACACAATGTTGTTACAGTTGATGAAACACGGTGTTGTAACAGTGTTGTAACAGATTTTGAAACAGAGTGCTGAAACATATGTTGAAACTCAGTACTGTAACAGATGTTGAAACACAGTACTGTTACAGTTGCTAAAACACAGTACTGTAACAGTGTTGTAACAGTTGCTGAAACACAGGGCTGTAACAATGGTTGAAACTCAGTGCTGAAACAGATGCTGAAACACAGTGTTGTTCAGGTGCTGAAACACAGTGCTGTAACAGATGCTGAAACACAGTGATGTAACAGATGCTGAAACACAGTACTGTAATAGATGCTGAAACACAGTACTGGAAATTTTGTTGAAACAGTGCTGGAACATTTGCTGAAACACTGATGTAACAAAAGTTGATTCAGAGCGGAGACTTATGCTGAAACAGTGCTGAGGCATTTGCTGAAACAGTGACTGGAGTTTCGGCATTGAAAATTGACTGGAAATTCTAGATCTTTTAGAAGGCGTACAGAATCTAGTGCAGTTCACAAGCCTTTAGCTATAGAGGTAGAATGGTGCAGAAATATAGGCCCGAAGAAACTTGAGGCTAATTTGTAACCGAATATGTGGCTAGTCCACCCCATTAATACAATCCATAACCGTTTTTGTAAAAAAAAAAAAAAAGGTAAAAGAGGAAATTTATGACTAAAAGAGGTAATATCTGCAAGATCTATTCTCTGATAAAGGTAAGAATAGTTAAAAGTTTTAAGATCTAGAATCTGTGTGCCCTGTAGAATTAAGATAAGTGGAAATTTTTGTTTCTATAATATGGATCTAGGTTTGTTTAATAGACTCTATCCTAGTTTGAAAGCTAGGTCATTAATAGATGAAAGAATATTTGATATGAGTAGATCTGATAAGAATAGTGAAAGATATGTTATACCTATGAAAAGAAAGGATGTTTGGACTAACAAATGGATGCAGGATCCCATAAATAATTTGTTGCAGGTTAGCTCCCATGATCCTAGTACGTAGTACAGAAGAATATGGGGATCATTTAAAAGGAAGAGAGGATTAACCCTCTGTTACAATTGCAGAAGGCCGAGACATCTTGCTAAGGAATGCCCTGGTGAAAGACCTAGTTGTATTTGTTGTAAATCTCTAAACCATGAAGTATTGGATTGCCCTAGAATGATTGCTAAGCTTGAAAGAATGAACCTAAATCAAGAAAACTCTAAGGAAGATATAGAACCTACAGACGAACCTCAGAAAGAATCAGAGAAAGAATTGATACAGATGAAAGAAACCCTGAATGACCACCGACATGTTAGCTTATCAGATATCTTCAAAGAAAAGGAATGCATCGAAGCAAGAATAGGAGACTTCGACATTGACTATGTTCTAGATGAGAAAACACAGGTGAATATCATGACAGCGAGAACCTAGGAAGCTATAGGAAGGCCTGTTATGGTCCCTTCACTAGGAGGAATAGGTTTATTCCAAGGAAAGATAGTAAACCTATGTGGAAGGCTCGCTCAAATACCTATGACTGTCAATGGAACTTCGACAGAAGAAGACTTTGAGATTAATAAATTTGTTGAAGAAAGCACCTCGTTTACCATGCTAATAGGAAAATATTGGATTGATAGAGACCAAGCTCGACGAAAGGAAGAAGAAGAAGTTTTGAAACAGAAGAAGCAAGAGTTAAAACACTTTATGACCAGAAAGGATCGCGCACTTGATTGAATAACAGGAGAGAAGATCGCAGATATTTAATACTAGCAACCCAGATGTCTAATCTAAGAGAACACTAGAGGATCCTCAGAATATTGAATTACCTATCCCAGACAAAGAAGAAGTATTATCCAGGAACCCTAGAAAAGAATTTCAATAGCGTGAAGTAACTAAGACCAAAGAAGAAAAGAATCAGAATGAGAAAAGCATTACCGAGACGAAGCTCACTGGAAAGAAGGCTAGAAAGTTAAGAAAGAAGAGGGCTAATACTGAAAGGTTATAGGAGGTTTTAGAGGAGACCTCGCAGAAAGAAAAAATGCAGAATTGGAGCTTCACCGAGATATCAGAACACCGACACATGGCACTTCGCCATGACGAAGCAATATAGTCGTTGGGGATATTATAACCATTCGACTTCTGCTCCGAACAGACAGAAAATCAATAAAGGTTCATCATATGTCCATTGGACCATGCCATAACGGATCGAACAGTAGTTAATGGAGGCTCATATCCATTGCAAGCCAACCATTGTCGAATTACCTATTTAGCTCGTCGTGCCATGCACCGAGAAAACTTTTTCCAATCAAGAATTTGAGCCCACAGCCTAAGTTGAGTTTATGCATTGATCATTGTGCTCTCATTCTCTATCTCATTACTGTATCTAAGTTGTTCCCTGATCTCGTGAATTGTTTACCCCGAGTGTGTATGTTGGAAGCATTGAGCATTACAGAGAAAGACACTGAGGAAGTTTTGATCGACTTGATGACAGAGAGATTCATGTCGGAAAGAGGAGTGTCTACAGGTGTACAAGCATCTTTGACGAGAGGACTGCAAGCCTCTCTGTCCACTGCTTGAGTTGGACCATCCCAGCCAGCTGATGAGAAATGAATGAAGCAAAGAGACGATATTGCGAATGCTAAGATGATTCTGAGAATTCTACCTACTTATCTACCACCTTTGAGTGACACAATAAACCAAGACAGTGTGCCCAGAGATTTTGAATATGAATTGGTCACTGCGTACCTTCTGAAGGGGATACACACAGTGTGCGCAGATCAGGATAAGATCGCAATGTTGAAGTTTAGTGACTTCAACCTCGGCGACAGGAAACTGTACAAAATGCTAGCCCCATATAAGTATCTGACTAGAACCAAGGGAAAGAATTCAAAGATCATTCCCCAATAGTGGACCATCAACCTCGTACATTCCACATTGCTTAGTGTAAAGAAGATTCCTCACTTCGAGAGGCATCAAGAAGTGAATGTGTGCGTCAATTTGTTGTTGTCCTGCTATCATGGAGGATACTTATGGTTGAACCATCGCATCACAGTGGATCTGAATTTGATTAATCGGATCACAGGGCTTAGCATGCAAGGACCTGACCCACGGGATTTCTACTCCAAAAACACCACAGATCGTGCTCTCGCCCAGAGAATAAAGGATACTTACGGCAATGTAGAGAAGGGCACATGAGGCTACAAGGTAGCCTCTATTCAGAGTGGCACAGTGCACCTTTCCTGTCAATTGATCGCAGGCAAGCTAGTTCGCAAGAACCGACCGACCCAAGTAATTGGATTCGTAGTCGACCTCGCAGGGAAGTGCATGGAGGGACTACAGATGAAATGGGTGAAGTACCTCGTGAACCAACTGGAACTAGATTGCAGGGAAGCACGGGATCAGGGATATGAATTCCACTTCAACTGGCTTCTTATCCTAATCGCTTTCATCACATGGAAGATGCCAGAAGATGTGACCTTCCTGAACACCAAGCCATTTGAACCTCTGGCCATGAAGTTTAGTACGATTTGGTACTCTAGCGACATGAACAAGAAGTGGCAACCAAATGTCATCTTCCACATGTATTATAACTAGTTGAAGGTATCCATACAGGCCATGCCTCGCATAACCCCGAAAACACTCCACAGTTTTAGACCCTTGATTAAATTCAATGCAGACTGCCATTTTATCTATATCAAAGTGTGTGTTGATGAGCATAAATAGCAGCTACAGTCATACTAAAAGTTAACGGAGGATGACTTGGAAGAGATTACCAAGGAATGGTCAACAGGCCTCCTTGTTCCAGCAGACCCCATAGAGATGTTCGATGTTGACATCCCCGAAACTGCGTCAGATACATCCAGACCTAGCAAGATAAAGAAGATCGAAGAGGTCCATGATTTAGACAGAGCATCTGTAAAGACCACCTCCATATCAGCAGAGAAAGGATTTGATGGCACAAAAGTCGAACAGAATAAAGGCGAGGTTACACCGCCAAGAGACGAGGAGAATCCTTCAAAGAAAAGGAAGGTTTCCCCTCCGAAACCTTCTTCAAGAAATAAAATGAAAGCAACCAGAACCAAGTTTGATACCACCCTCACCTCCGATGACTTCAAATTCATCGTCGCAGCACTGAATGATGCTTCGCTGGAGATAGAAGAGAAGCAAGAATCTAAGAAGGAGGAGGTATTTAGTCGGATTAAGGATGAGCTCCAAGGAGTGAAGCAGGCACTACAGTCCAGCCGTGTAGTATCCACTGCCCCCTCTGACAGTTGGAACACCAGAACTAGGTGATGAGCCCACTCAATTACACCGGATCGCTGATACAGTTGAAGCTCGCCTTCGATGAGCTCAGGGAGAAATAGCACAAGCTACCCAGGATTTTGCGCAAGTACAAAAAGACCTTGAGGAGTAATGAAGTGCTGTAGAAAAGGAAAATCTTTCTCTACAAGAAAAATGGGATGAAGAAAAATCATATCTATAGCAAAGCAAGGAACAGTTGCTCGTCGAGCAACTTGAATTTAAGGAAAGGGTCAACACTTCGCTCTGTGACAATCATCAAAGTACATACCGAGGAACAAGTTCCACAACAGGTGGCACAACTGGAAGAGGTGACCCAGAAGCTACAGCAACGCATCACCGACTTAGATCTCCGTGCAGTACCTGAAACCCCACAAGAGATAAGGAACCAAAGAGAAGCACTTGCCCGCAACGCAGTTGACAGATTAAAATATATTTCCTTGGAGTGCAAGCAGCTCAGTAACCGCAGTGTCGAGACCTATGAAAATCTCACTGAAAATCCAGAATTGCAGACACTGGAATCGCAGCTCCCAGAAGCGAAGCAGAATTCAGATACACTACAGGCGCAGTTGAAGGCCCTATCAGTTATAAAAAGGATGAAGAGATCTCAAGAACAATGCACATCTTAGCATCAGATCCTTATGATTCAAAGAAAAGTGATGGAAGTCACTCAATGAATTCAACCTATGTAAGATAAGGCATGTCTGTTGTTTACATAGTTCGAGAACCAAGGAGCAGAGCTAGAACAGGTCATCCTCACAGTAGAACAATGCCTAGAAGGGCCAGTGAACGACACAGTGATCCAGGATTTCATCGAACAAGAGGACACCGCAAAGCAGCAAGTTGAAGCAACTCAAGCCAAGCTCGAGGGGTTCAAGGTAGAACTGCTCAATCCTGAGTGACTTGAGATGAGTCACAGGTGAGTGTTGGGGGCCTGTTGGACCCTGACCAAGTTTTGGGAGTTTCTTTTTCATGTTGACCTATTTTGGGACTTCGACAGCCTGTCAAAGGAGGAGTGCAAGTCGAAGCGGAGATCACGGGATCTCGACCCCTTTTTGGGTTTTTGGGAATATGTAACGGGAATAGGATGTCAGCCCATGGGTTTACCCATGTTTAGGCCTATTTTGTAATGAATATATAGAAGGATAGGCAATATAGAAAGAGGTTGGTGTGCTAAGTGCTAAAGGAATGGCTAAGTGTTAGATCTATGTGATCAAAGGATTGCAAGTGCTCTGTGCATACTGTGTGAGACTTGTAGAGATAAGTGCAAGTCCCTGTGACAAACTGTAGAAGGCTTTGTGCTACAATGCAAGGAAGAAGGATCTAGCGAGATGCGCAGATCTTCTGTCCTGTGCGGAGTAAGGGTTTTAAGGATCTGTGCTTGTAATTGATTGATTGAAGACAACAAAGAAGAAGAGTTGGTGGACGTATCCCCAGGGTGGGGGTGAACCATGTAAACACTATGTTATGTGCTTTGTGATTTTTTCTTGATGTGTTCATATGTTATATGCTAAGTGCTTTGATATGTTTAGATGGATCTATTCATGCTTGGTGCTTATTATATGTTAGAATGTTAGATCTGATCTAGATATCCATGCTTAGTGCTTGATATGCTCATTCTGATCTATTTGTATATGCTAAGTGCTTGAATACTGTAGATTAGTGCAAATGTTGTGAAGCTCTATCTTATAAGCAAAGTGTTTATTGACCGTATATTGCGGAACTAATAGTGCTAAGTGCTTATTAAGTAGTATAATCGCAAATCTATGTCCCAGCTAAGGTTGCAGACACTTGAGTCCTGCAACCACCCCTGCCTCTACTTCGGGTGAGACTTCATATGCTTCGCAGGTGTTGCCGAAAGGGCTGATAGTTAGGGTTTTGTTGGTGCATTGTTGTAGCATTGAACCCTGGGTCCACCCCTTTGCCAACAGTGGATATCTAATTTGCATCTTGACATTTTTGGGACAACATGGCACTTTTATTTTGACTTTTGGATGACATGTTAATATTTTATTTTGGCAAATGAATTTTACTTGTTTGATATATATGGATAGATTTTGGGGAGATACAAGGGTTTTTCTAAGTTGATCTATATATGCGCATGTGTATATATGATGAGGTGGCATGATTTATTTTAAAAATAATATGGAGCCACAATGAGGTTCATTGAAAATTAAGGATAATAAAAGGAATAGGGGTCCCACCTATTAGTTACTATTTATATTACCCTTTATCTATTTATTATAATTATTTATTATTTGTCCCTAAATAACTAAAAGTTATTTATGACTTAACTAAAAGTAGTTGAGAACTACCACAACTAGTTTGAGGAGATAAAAGAGAAACCAATTGAAGGGACAAAAAAGGGAGAGAGCAAGGAAAAGAACTTTTGATAAATCTATTCTCTTATACTCGTGAGATTAATTACTTCCATCCATTTCTGATTTATCATAGAGTCTTAACCCTTCTATTCATAGCAGAGTCTTGCTGAAGGTGGCAAGATTAAGGACTGAGAAGCATTTCTAAGAATCATGCTTCAAAAGGTTACTCATTTTTTCTTCATAGTATGTGTATTCTGATTTGATTATGAATTAGTGTTTGTAAGGCATGTGCATACAGAGCCTCATAAATCATAAATACAAATACAGAAACTCTATCTTATTTACTTCTTTATTTACCAGCATAATAATTGACAGTTTTAACAGTATAATGATGAACAACAACAATAGTATTATGAAGAACAACAACATAATGAACATAATGAACAGCAGTATAATAATGAACATAATGATAATGAAATGTATTTACCTCAATATAATGTTGAACTGAAGCTCAACCTAATATGATAGTGAACTGAAGCTCAACCCGATGTTGATGAATCCTACCCAAACTGATTAACCTCCCAGCCAACTAGGAACAATCTCTCTAGCTCCCTACTCCCAGGATTCCTTACGGTTTCCTGGCCCCTGAGCCCAAAATTCCCAGAAACACATGCCCCTGAGAGAGTCCTCAAGCAAGCTGTAAGCAAAACAGATGCAGCCCCCAAACTATTTCCTCCCTTCTCCTTCTCCCTCTCCCCGTTTCTCACCTTCCCATCAATTGAAAATATCACTCAACCAAAAAAAAAGGATCCCTTTCCCAACTCCTCTCCTCCCCCTTATCTTCCTTCACCTCCCTTATCCAACCACCTTCCCCTCATTAATCACTCAACCACCTTATCCCTCCCATAAATTGGTTCAATTACCAATAACAATTATATTATAATAAAGTCTTCATAAAATCTATTTTAATAATTCATTAAACTAATATTTTATTATTCATGATAATTAAAGAGTTAATTAGGGTTGTTACATACACCCACCCTTCAAGAAACTTCGTCCCAAAATTAGAGTAATTTACAATACAAGGGAAATGACACTTGGTTCATACATTCATATCCAATAAACAACAATATCAGTAAGCAAAAGAAAACTTATACATACTAGTGTACATGTGCAAGAAATGCATGTGTAGCTAGCACATACAAGTCTCATGCATGTACTAATGACAATAATTATCACACCTATAGTAATTCTTGTATGTGTCCAATCCAATAAACAAGACTATTAATTTTATAAAAGATAATAAACCAATTAAAATGTTTGCAAAATCCCTTAATTACAATAATTTAGCTCAACAACATTCATTTAGACAATTGTAGTTCAGTTAAGTAATTATGAATATACATATATACATATTTTCTTTTCAGAAGGAAAACAATAAATTCCACTATAAGGCAAATCCCCATACACTCTCAACTATTTCTATTCATCCTTCCTCCCTAACTTACTTATGTCTTCCATTCCTATCCTTCCTCTACTGGACTATCTTGGAGCGTCAACTATATTGAACTAACTCCAAATAGAACCTGTAAGCGGAAGTGTCACTCCCTTGACCAAGCTTCCTCAGCAGGCAACTGACAGTCAACATCACACGTCTAGGGGAGCGTGAGATAACATCGTCCTCCCATCACTCCAAGTTTTAGAGGATGCACAGTGGAAAATGCCTCCACCCCTCCTAATAGAACTAGGGTCCACACCCTACCATGGAATATATAGTGGCACTGTGTTGCTGGGAATTTTGTCATCGTATATTCATTTTTAGGCAGACTCACCACCTAAAAAACCTGCACTGGTCCACAAATCATAGCAATGCATTCGAACTAGCATAATTTCACATACAAAGATTCATACCATATTGTTTCTCAGTCAGTGGTCATGACGTACACTTTTATTACCATTATCCTTTGGCTATTTCATAACCCATTGACCTGCAGATTATTCTATAACACAACTCATACATATCTATGCATTATCATCATGTAAATGTATTTGGCCATAATCTCAATTCGGTATCCACATACCAACAACTTTAAATGTCAAAAATTTCAAGTTAGAAATAGATCGCATAATATTCCCATAATTCAATTAACGTTAATCGTTCATAGAATTTTCATTCACATAATAGATCACTTCATATACATCATCATTCAAATAATGTTTAAACATTCATATAATTTCTATTCACATAATCGATTGCATAATATCCATCATCATTCAATAACGTTAAACATTCATAGAATTGGCATTCACATAGTAGATTGCATAATATCCATCATCATTCAAATAACGTTAAACATTCAAGGAATTGACATTCACATAATAGATTGCATAATATCCATCATCATTCAATAACGTTAAACATTCATAGAATTGACATTCACATAATAGATTGCATAATATCCATCATCATTCAAATAACATTAAACATTCATAGAATTGACATTCACATAATAGATTGCATAATATCCATCATCATTCAAATAACGTTAAACATTCATAGAATTGGCATTCACATAATAGATTGCATAATATCCATCATCATTTAAATAACGTTAAACATTCATATAGGTTCATACGTCTTAAAATTTCAACTGTATCATCAATAGTTCCACAATGAATAGAAAATAAAGGTGATTAGGCCCGAGGTAATCCTAGTTGTCTAATTCAAAAGGTGGCGTTATATACACCCAACCTCCGAGAAACATATTCTCAAGGTGGTCAAAAAAGTGACAGATAATCTCTTCATAATGTCTCAGCATCCTCCCAAGTAGCAAATCTTGGGCTATACTTGTCCCACTAGACCTTAACTTGGTCTACCAGATGGTTCATAAGTTTTCAGACTCTACGGTCCAATATGCGTAACGGTTCTACCATGATGGTTCCTACGTCTGATACATGCAATTCCTTCCAATTTAGTTTATGTGATTCGTCAGCAACATAATGACGTAGAACAGATACATGAAAAACATTATGATTTTTATGCAAGTGGGGTGGAAGTACAAGACGATAGGCAACGGGTCCAATTTTCTCTTGGATTTTGAATGGTCCTATAAATCAAGGTGACAACTTTGTCCCCTTCCTGAACCGAATAATACTCTTATTAGGCCTGATACGAATGAAAAATTGATCTCCCGCTTTATAAATTCGGTCGTTCCTATGTGCATCAGCATAACTTTTTGTATATCTTGTGCTTCCTTTAGTATCTACCTAATTTGAATCACCTGTTCCTCCATCTCTTGAATCAATTATGGCCCAACTGTCACTCTGTCTTCTAATCTTTCCCAACTCAACGGTGTTCTACATGGCCTTCCATACAGAGCTTCATAGGGTGGCATTCTGATGGAGCTATGAAAAATGTTATTGTAGGTGAACTCTACCAAGGGTAGGTACTTCTCCCAATGTGTTTGATTATCCATGACATACATCCTAAGCATTTCTTCCGTGACTTGATTTACTCTCTCATTTTTCCCATCTGTTTCAGGATGATAAGTTGTGCTTAAGTTCAACTATGTCCCCGACGCTGACTACAAACTTGTCCAAAACCTCAAAGTCAATCTGGAGTCCCTATCTGAAATGATTTTCTTGGGTATCCCAAGCAAACAGATGACCTCACTTACAAACATGCGTGCCACATCAGTGAAATCATAAGTGTCTCTAACCAGAATAAAATGAGCACTCTTGGTCAACTTATCAACTATCACGAGAATGGAATTGTGTCCATGCGATGTAAGCGGAAATCCCACAACAAAATCCATAGAAATGACTTCCCACTTGGACATAGGTACATCATGTGGTTGTAGGAGACCTGTCAGGAGGTGGTGGTCAGCTTTCACTTGTTGACACTCTAGGCACTTGGCGACAAAATGGACTACATCGTGCTTCATGCCTACCCAAAATAAAATCTTCTTCATGTCGGCGTACATTTTCTTCACACCCAGATGTGCACAATAAAGTGTTCTATGGGCTTCCTTCAGTATGATGCTTCAAATATCCCCACCTTCGAGGATGTACATCCTTCCTTGATATCTTAATAGTCCATCTGTTTACAGGCTATATCCTTCATACATTGGATCTATTTTCCTCCCACTCTAGAGGGTTGAAGTAACCTTTAAATACCAACTATCTCCAAGGAGTTGCATCAACACATGCTCCCTCAGATTGACTTTTAATGGTACCAAGGATAAGACACATGGTCTCCTACTCAAGGCATCTGCGACCACATTTTATTTTCCCTTGATGTACGAAATACCAAAATTGTACTCACTCATAAACTCACTCCATCACCTCTTCCTGGCATTAAGATCCCTTTGAGTGAAGAGATGTTTTAAACTTTCATGGTCCGTTTTGAACTCAAAGTTTCACCCCACTAGATAGTGCCTCCAAAGTTCCAGAACTAGAATTACAGCTGCCAACTATAAATCATGAGTAGCGTAGATATCCTTGTGTTGCTTCAACTTCCTTGATGCATATGCTATCACTCCTCCATCCTGCATTAGCACGGCCCCCAACCCTTGCTTTGAGGCATCCGTGCAGACTGTGAAGTCCTTTTCCATATACGGCACTCATAGAATTGGTTCACTAGTTAGTAACCTCTTAATCTCGATGAATGCACTATCACATTCTTATGTCCATTCATACCAGACCCCCTTGCGCTGCAAAGTGGTGATGGGTTTCACTATTTTAGAGAACCCTTCCACAAATCTTCGGTAATAACCTGCTAGCCCCATGAAGCTTCTTACCTCATGAGAATTTTTTGGCACTGGCCATTCCATAATGGCCTTTACCTTTTCTGGGTCCACAGATATTCCTTCACCGGAAATGATATGACCTAAATAGTGAATTTATTTCTGGAAGAAGGAACACTTTGACAACTTTCCATACAATTTTTTCTCTCTAAGGCAGGACAACACCACTCGCAAGTGTTCATCATGTTCTCTTTTGTTCTTGGAATATATGAGGATATCATCTAGAAAGACTTGTACAAAGAGGTCTAAGTACTTCCAAAATACACCATTCATGAGGCTCATGAATATTGTCGACGCATTGGTCAAACCGAAAGGTACTACAATGAACTCATAATGCCCAAACCGAGTTCGAAATGCAGTTTTAGAAATATCGCCTTCCTTAATCCTTAACTGGTGATATCATGATCGCAAATCAATTTTTGAGAATATTGCTACTCCTTTCATCTGGTCAAAGAGATCTGTGGAATTAGGTACTTATTTTTCATTGTAGCACGGTTCAAGTCCATGTAATATATACATAATCATAAGGAACCATCCTTCTTCTTCACAAAAATTACTGGTGCACCCCAAGGTGAGACACTAGGCCTTATTAGTCCTAAGTCAAGTAGTTCTTTCAACTGCATCTGCAACTCACAAAGTTCTAGCACTGTCATCCTATATGGAGCCCTTGGAAATTGGCTTTGCACCAAGTTTTAGCTCAATAGTAAAATCAAGCTCCCTCTCAAGAGGTAACCCTGGAAACTCTTTCGGAAAAACATCCTTAAACTCCAACAATACTTGGTACTGATCCAGGGAGGGTCCTTTCCTTTCATTCACCGCTTCCACTACATATGTTCAACACCCTTGCCTCATGCACTATTTAACCTTCATAATCGAGATAAAGCATAGAGACACCTTTCTTCGTACACCATGGATCTCTACTGGCCTTCCTTCATCGTCAAAACAAAGCACCCTTTTCATGAAACAATCTACCATAGCTCGATGGGATTCTAACCAATCCATTCCAATGATTAGGTCATACGTCTCGAGAGCAGTGGCATATACCTTTAACCTGGTAGTACACACTCCTGGGTCTACTAGACAATTATCAATGCTAGGTACTACAACTTTCTTTTCCCCCAAAGCCATCTCTACTTGTTTAAATTCATCATGCTTGTAGGCTGCCAACCCACTCTTTTCTAATACAGATGGTGAAATGAAACTATCTGTAGCACCAGAATCAAATAAAAGTTTAACATTCACATGATTTAGCATACCTGACGAATCCACCACCATGGATTGATGTTCTTCCTAGAGATTATTAACCGCTGCATAAATCTGGTGGCTACCCCTTTCTCTTCCCATCAAGGCCTTTCCTTCTCTATGCACAAATCCTACTTGCAACTCTAAGAAGTCACGCTGGTAATGGGGTCCTCCACATCCCCAACATGTAACACGAGATGGAACTTGTGCACTGCTCTGTCACAGTCTCTGAAATGAGTTCCTTCCCCTGGATCCCCTACCCCTACTTGGTGCTCCCTGAGAAGGTCATAGACCTGCCTGCATCGTTGGTGATGAGTGGGATGTTGCACTCATTGTCATTGAAATACATGTATAAATTGTCCTTGGTGCGACTCTATTACCATAAGGAGGTGTCCTAGAGCTCCCTCCCCTAGAGAAGGTCATAGGGGTCTTCCCCACGAATCCAGGATGATGTGGAAAGGTCGATCTCATACCTCTATTTAAGCTCATATGTTCCTCTACATAACGTGCATTTTCAACTGCTTCCGCTACTGATGATGGTTTCCACATCCGTACCATGGCCCTTATCTTAGGGTTTAACCCATAGACAAAGCGTTATGCGTGTCGTTGATCATTATCCATGTACGAAACATATTTTTCCAACTCCATGAACCTGATCTCATACTCTTCCATGGTCTTGTTTCCCTGTACTAGAGCATGAAATGCTCCCACCTGTTGTTCCTCATAGTAAGCCAGCAAATATTTCCTCCAGAACCTTTCCTCAAAAAGTTCCCATGAGACAGTGTCTAGGGTAAGGTGCAATTGCCTCTCTAGGTTTCCCCACCAATTCAAGGCACTGTCCCTCAACTGAAAGATCATTATTTTCTCCTTTGATGTGAAAGCATAGTCTCTTAAGGAGAAACATCATGCCATTCCTTCCAACCATGCCTCTGCGCATTCACTAGCACGACCCCTGGCAAACTCTGGAAGTTTAATCTTCTGCAGTTCTCTAGTGATGTCCTCGGGTGGAGGCCCTCCTCCTAAATCCCTTGACACTTCAGGGTTACCCACTCCAGATGGTGCAAGTTCCACTTCGACCCCTACTGGCTGACGCCCCTTTAAAGTCCAATTAATAGACTCCAAAGAGCGCAAAATGAGAGCTAATTCAGGCGATGGTGGCGGTAGCTCTGACATTGGTTGTCCTTGTGACGATGCCCCTCGACCTCTATTTCCCTTAGTCCTACCCATCCTGTATAATTGAATCTACATCAAACCAAATGCTTGTCAGGGAAGACTCTAAGTCAATTCACAATCGCTCAACTTATACTTGTAAACACAGGGTTAGGCATAAGTTTTTTTTTTACTTGTCTGTAAACATACATTACTCTCTTTAGGGTAAGTGGCTAGGTCAAGGTTAAAGAATCTAAGCTCGGTGTATTCGCCTAAGTAAACTACTGACTCTCTCGCCTTGCTAGCTATGCTAGCGCTACACTGTAATCTTCAATTACTCTAACTTGTGTGTATAATCAAGCATCAAACCCATCTATGTATCAATATGTACCACTCATATTAATCACCCTTATACATTGATTAAACTTAATTAACTCAATTAAGTTTAAAATATTTTAATAAATTCAAATAAGTAAATATTAAATAAAAGAAAACAAAGATAAAAATAAAGTTATTTTAAAAATAAAAATAAAAATAAAAAAAAAATTAACAATTTAAAAAAAAAAAATATTTTTTTTTTATATTAATGAAAGTAATTAATATATAAATATATACATATATCTATATATATAAAACGGAATAAATGAATCTTAATTAATTTTAATTAATTTTGTAAATAATATAAAAAACATATCGAATAACCTTGGGGCATCGTGGGACCTCGCATGAGGCCCACATGCCCCCTCCCTCTTTTCTGCATGTCCAAGCATAAAAATAAAATAAACAACTAAATGAACCCTAACCCTACCCAGAGCATAGATTCCTCATTCTCCTCTTCACAACCTCTGCTACACCTCCCTTCCGCTCTGTTCATAATCTACCTCTCCTATATTGTGCACACACAATCGAGTTCAAAGGGTGTGGCCTCGACCCCATGGCCGACCACCAGAAGGGTCCAACCATGGCCGCCAGACCGGCTCGCGCTATCACCATGTAATCAAGTGATGGTATCCATGGCTGCACCTATGGCCCCGAGGTTTGGTTTCTACTGCCTACCTGCCTCGGTGTGGCTCCTCTTGGTAGCTTGGCGCATAGTTTTCTAAGGGAAGAATTTGTTTCCCGATCTGGGATTGTCTTAGAGGAAAAATAAATTGGCCTCCATTTTTTTTTTAATCAATCATCATGATATCACAAGGGAGATACCTACTAATCTGTAGCGGTTGCAATATATTTCTTTTTTCACCTTTCTAGGTATTGGTTTATGTCTTGAATGGAACTTTGTTGTAGTAACAATTGCCTGGATTAGAGGTTATGGGGTAAAAAATTGGTTTCTAGCTATCATCTATGCTATTGTGGGATGACCAGGGCTTATGTTTTGCGGTATCGACCTCTGTATCATGCAATGAGGACTGAGAGTGCAATAAAGTTTGGTCGTTTTTTTTTTTGTTTTACTTGCTTCACA